>BOSO01015439.1:539-49771 GCA_018403395.1 Gorsachius goisagi | reverse complement strand
GGTGGTGAGCAATTGCATTGTGCCTCATTCGTTTTGTATATTCTGTATATTCTGTTATCATTCTCATTATTACTATTATTATTATTTTCTCTTATTAAACTGTCTTTATCTCAGCCCTCGGCTCTAACCTTTTATTTTCTTCCCAATTCTCTCCCCCATCCACTGAAGGAGGGGGGGAGTGAGCGAGCGGCTGCGTGGTGCTTAGTTGCCAGCCGAGTTAAACCATGACAGCACCAAGGACCCATGGCTGGGTGCATCTGCCTGGAGCATGAAAGCAGAGCAGCTATCCTCAGAAGGTGTCTCCACCGTTTCACAGTGCTTCAGACAGCAGCTCTGCTACTTGCATGAGGGAAAGGGAGGAAAGATACAAAGACAAAAGTTCTCCCAGCAGTAGACATGTATGAAATTTGCCCGCATGGAATGAAGACTAGGCAGCCAGGAGACACACTGCCATGGCTGCTTCTGGGTCTTCCCTGCTTCAGGCAGGGTAAGGAATAGAATCATAGAATCATAGAATGTTTTGAGTTGGAAGGAAGCCCTAGAGGTCATCAAGTCCAACCCCCCTGCAGTGAGCAGGGACACGGTTAACTAGATCAGGTTGCTCAGAGCCCCGTCCAACCTGGCCTTGAATGTTTCCAGGGATGGGGCCTCCACCACCTCTCTGGGCAACCCATTTCAGTGTTTCACCACCCTCATTGTAGAGAATTTCTTCCTTATATCTAGTCTAAATCTACCCTGTTTTAGTTTAAAACCATTACCCTGTCACAGGAATCAGCCCCTTTGTGTGTTTTAGTAAAATCTGTTTTCCTCTGCAGCTTTCACTGGGACTGTGACACCTCAATATTAAGAATTATGCATTCCTACTGACCTAGAACTGGTGTAAAATATAATTGCATAAGTATGTGAGCTTGACTGTGCTTACCACAATCAATGGTACTTCTGGCTGGTAACAGATTCTGGAGAATACAGTGCAATTATTTTCTTTTTGTTGCTTTGTAACTGAACATTTCTCTTTTTAAGCATTTCTTTCATTTCTCAATGAAGGGGATCAACAGGACAGCAGTGGTCAAAACAACAAGCAGTAATTTTACAGAACTTTTGATTACAGAGAATATTTCCTGAGAAGAGTCAGTAGGCAATGGTCAACACATTTTGCTGGGATAAAGGAAACCCCATTAAAGTCCTTGAGGTGTTTGGTTCAAATCCCACACAAATCCATTTCTCACATTTCACCAGAGTACCTGGTACCTTGGGAAATAAACAGGATGTTGAAATACAGGAGTTTTCTGAAAACTCTGGTTTTGAGGCGCCAGTATTTTCTGGGGAAGAATCATTTCACCTGAAAGTCACAAGAAATTTTTTTGCTATTTACTTCTTAGAGAAAGTAACTCATTAGCAAATCACAGTGGAAACCTCATGTGAGCATCAGTTAAAAAGTACTTAAATTAGCCACGAGATACCATCATTTTAGAAAGTTTTTTCATGCAGCCACAGTTTGGGCAACATATCAAATCTTCTTGGTAATAAATACAAAAAGGAAACCATAGTAAAAACTGGTGAGCAATATTTTTCATAAAGTTAAACCTTTCCTAAAAAAATCAAAACAGTGTATGGCATTTGTATGAGAAATTTAGGTAAGTACCGTAAACATCATTAAGATAAGAATAAAAGCATGCAGAAATATTTTAAGAACGCTTCCTCTAATGCAGTTTGAAATTAAATTCGTAACACATTAATGCTTCCAATGATCACAACAGAGTTACTAAAGTAAACTTGAATGTGGCCTAGGATCTCTTAGTCTTCTAATAACAAAATGTATTTGCTTTCCCAGGAGACTGTATGCAATACTTCTATTCCAAAATAAATATTATCAGCCATTCATACTCCCTTAATTCAGCTAGGTAAATAACTGTAACCTTCTCTTCATGGCACACAGCTCTTTCACAGAAACTAGTCCAAAGCAACGAAAGGAGGACAGACACTTCACTACACATACTTCTTTCTCTCCTTATGAAGACAGCATAAGAGTAAACATACAAAAGACTTAAAAAGCCTACTGGAGGGCACTCAGGTACTGTTGTTAAAGGCTGTACTGAGTATCTGCAACATGAGATCCTCCAGAATTACGAATCTATGTTCCTCCTTCTTCTTCCATTCAACTTGGAAAGGAAAGCAGCAGTTGCAATGTTTTGCATTTTTTAACTTACTTACTGTATCATCTGTACACAGGAGCCCTACCCAGCAACTAGGTCACAGAACACTAAGCACTGGGCAGAGACTTTAGATGTAGTGTCAAACCCCAAGATCTGGAGCCCGATTAACACTTAGATCCTTTAATTTCATTACCCTTCATCAAGGTAAGGAGTCTTTACTCTAAAGGGAAACCAGGCTTTTTTCCAGTCTAGGATTAAATCTAGTTATTGACTAGCAGTTAAAAGCAGTGAGCACTTCAGCAGGTATCTCTTTTGGGAGCAAAGATGCTGGTGATTCCCCTGGGAGGCTTCTACCCCATGGTCAAAACCGAGCAGGTGCTCTGTGATGGACTGGTGGTGGAAGGTACTGCTGCACTAACGGAGGCACTGAAACTGCTGGGCGATACTTGGCTTTCAAGTCTTAGAAATGTCTTAGAAAAATCATACAAAGGAAACAACACATGAGGACCATGAGATGCTCTGCAGAAAAATATGTGATAAAATGAAAGCATGGTTGCATGAGTAACCTATGTGTCTGAGCTTACTCTGACTGCAGTTGGGCAAACGTGCTTTTCCTAAGCATCTATTTACTGGATGCTATCAGAAACAGGAGACAACGCTAGACTGAGCTTTTGGTCAACCCAATATGGCAGCTCTTAAATTCTCTTACAAGCTCTGAACAGCCAAGATACCCTATTTCTAGTTTTAATAATCAGAAACTATAATACTGGCCTCTACAGAAATACTTGACTGATATAAATAATGCCATTATGCAGGGTTATGAGTTAATTATTGGCACCATAGTAAAACCACTGTGCTGCTGCTGTCTCAGTTATTTCTGCAGTAACTCATCTACTTTCTAGCAGTGGCAACCTACAATGATGGATGAGGAAGAAAGACCTGAAATTAAATTGAAAGAAAAAATAAATAAGCCACGAAAGTAAGAGTATTTGTACTTGTCCAGTACTATATTGTCTTCATTTCTTCTCCCTTGCCACATTTCCACAGACATGAGGAGGTAATTTACAATGTCAAGGAAATCCATGTCTGTCTGTGCTGAATTACTGCATTCATATTTCTACTTTTTTGTAGTCAACTGAAGTCATAATAAGCCCAGCTATGTAGATGAGTCATACAGACCATCTTTCATTTAACAAGGCACCCTTAAATACCACTCTTAGTTAACTTGTACTCATTACCATCAGCAAGCAATGTTTATGCCATTGTATCCTAATTGCCAGAAATTTGCGCAAGTAAATCATTAAAAGGTTAAGTTATTTTTCATGCTAAATATAATATACAGTATTAATCTGCTTTATTTTGTTATTATGAGTAACGCAATGTCCTATAGTTGCATCAATTTATAATTATGTCAGATCACATGGCAGGGGGGAAACAAGAACAACAAACAACAGACGGATGTAATTTCTGCTTAAATTCTCCACGTAAATTACAAATTCTTGTGAAGTTAGACCAGGCTTTCTTCGCAGAGCACAACATCCAGATGGAATCACATCAGCAAAGCAGAAATTGAGACACATCTTTGCCTCAATTTTTTTAAAAGCAAAGTAGCCAAATATCTCCCAAACAACACCCACCCTGCTTTATATTTCCCTATTTGATCCTTAAGCCTTAATGTGCATGAGACAGTTTCATGTGTTGCTGACAACACCATAAGATGGAGCTTATTTTCTGACATGGAAACCTACAGAGGTGATGATACATTTCTCATGAGCAGTGTGCACTAGGCACAAAGCATCCCTCCAGCTCCTCCAAAATGCACTTCTGTACATGAGAAGCATCCCTTTCCTGTGCGATGTATTCCAGAAAATTTCATTCTGGTTTAATCCTGCTGAACACCAGAGTACCAGTGGTAAATCCAGAGTCCTTAATACATACTAAACTGCAACCTGTCACCTCCTTGAAGCTGAGAAAGCAAGCTCTTAGGTTCCTCTTCCAAATGAGAGAGCTGAGCTATCCCTGTAATTTGGAGATAAAAGGAGGAACTACATTATATATGAGTAGTTAAATACACTTCTTAGTAATTTTAAACAAGTTAGTGGGACATAATTGACTGTTCTTCAATTAGCCAGAAAGCCATAACCACTGTAATGCCATCTCTGACAAGTCTATTGCAGATACAAATTGTTTTAGTTTTGTTCATCACAATGAATTTGATTCAAAGTGAAATTTCCATTTCTTTGTTCTGATAGGTTACTTACCATTAAAAACGTACTCTTAGGAATCGCTGGTTATCTGCTTTCATACTATTGTACAGCAGATGACTTCCTAAATACGTTTGCATTCATCTTGTCTCTGCCTTGGATATATTAACCATTGCTGAGAGTAATACTAGTAAATTAGGGAAAATAATAAACGATAACTTCTTTAGCTTAGTTATACAGGTACAGCATAATTCTTCTGGGAAAAAAGCCCCACACATATTCCAAAGACTTACCTCCAAAATTGTTTTATGCACCTGCCCTTTATGTCAAGATGTACTTTGAAAAGACAGTTGTTGGCAGGAGAGACAGATGTGACAATACACAATATTTTTACCCTGATTATACAGTTACAGAGTTTGTGTGTTCCTTGCATTTTCAGAAATCAGCCATTTTAAAAGTTCCAAACCCCATAAAACTAAAAATTGGAAAATAATATTTTAGATTACACACTATTAAGATAATTCCAGAACTGGAATCACTATTTTTGTTTTGCTATTAAACTGAAGATTTTGACAAAAATAATATGGAAGCCACAAGACTAGGGAGAAAAGCGCTGCCAGGTAAATAATCTGAAGACATCATTTACCTTGTGCAACTGATAGTATTGCTCGGCACCTATTCCTCCTTGCTCTTCTCCCGTCCATAGCACCAAGCGCAGAGTCCTTTTTGGGCGAAGTCCTAAAATGTAATTTAAAATCCTGGTTTTGGTACTAAATATCCATATATATGAGCATTTTTTGCATTGGTATCCGCCCCCCAATGGATGAAGAGCCTGGGTTTCTATTGAGTAATCTCTACCTTCACCAAACGCAAACTATCTCAAGTGTGGGTTTTGTTGTTAAGAGCACTTTTTGTTTGACTGGGATGCGGGGAGAGAGCCCACGCGAGGAAGGAGGGGGCTGTTGTGGCGCTGCTACCAGTTGCAGTAGCACAGGGGAAGCACATTTCGGGGACGTACTGTAGGTGTCTGAAAACCATAACATAAAGATACTATCTTGATAGATTTCTGAGACATATGCTGCTGTCATTGGGGTGGTCTGCAGTAAGTAATGCGCGTCCGCTTTCAGCAGATCCAAATCAAATTTTCATGAGAATTACCATTGCTTTGCCATCATTAATTTATTACGATTAATTGAAAATGAGCTGCTGGATTTTTATGAGAAATGTTTACCCATTTCAAGAACTGAGGGGCTCTGCAATATTATTTTGCTTTTTATCAGAGAAATGAAAAGCAACAATCTGGAATCTGAAATACAATCAGCTGCTTGAATGTATGCACAGCTTTTTAAAATAAGGCAAACACAAGGCTATTCTGTATTTTGCTCTGGTAGCTCTGTAAGAAAGACAGGTTCTCAGATAAATTTTGAAACCATCTCTGCCATGGCAGATCTGAACAGATAGAAGTTGTTGCCCTTTATTTATTTGATTGATTCTATTCATAACCGAATACATTCGAGACATCAAACCTGAGAGCGCAGAAGAGCAAACAGACCAAGAATGAATAGTGTTCTCATAACAGTGTAATACTAATTATGTTCGAGGAAAAATAAAGCCCCCAAAACTATTAAAAATAAAAAAAAGAAAAGAAAATCCAGTGAGGAGACTATCACAAGCGATAAAGCATAAATTACCACACATGCTTCTGCGCCGAGGAGAAATAATATCACTATCACCATCAAAACTCATTTCATTTCCTAGCTGAAATGGATTAAGTTTACAAATAGACCTGACCTTCATTATTTTTTTTCTCTAGCCACAATGAAAATCAACTGAAGATTTCTGTCTCGAAACCACATGCCAGCAATCCTCATAACCAAAGGCAGATTATACAAGGAATACTCAAATTCTGAAGAAGATACCTTGGATTTTTGAGTATTTCATAATGAAGGAAGTGCAAACAAGTGGTTTAAAGGTGTATTTCCTAAATGCTGATCTGCTGACTGTAAACAGAAAGGTCATCAAACCTCGTTATTTTAAAGACAACCCCCCTGCACTCATCCCAGTGGATTCCCTGCTCTTCTCCTAAATCATGACCATACAGGATTAGCCACCTTTGCTTTTCAGATCAGCCAGATGGCCAGTGGGGTGAAATTAAGATAATAAAACAGTGATTGAGTTGAAGTTAGAAAAATTTTAAACCCAAAATAACCACACATGGGTCAGTGGCTTGGTTAGAAGAGGTGGCTCTAAAGAAGAAAAGGTGCTGGGTATGGAGCGGACGCTCCTGCAGTATGGTCCCGACAGCACTGCAGTTTAAGTGGCGAATAGAGGTGTGTTTGTCATATCACAAAAAAGCACTGAAGCTCAGTCTCCAGCCCATCACGCCAAGGCTGTGAAAGCAGCTTTGCTAGGAGATGCTTGAGACAGAGGAGCAGCACCTCCTGCCTCCTTGCAGGCAAAAATCAAGATGCTTTGGTTTGCTACTGCTGGCCAAAGGGGGACTTGGGTCAGTGAGCAGGGACACCACATTTGGCTCCAATGGGCTGCAACACTGGTCGATCTCTCCTGCTCTGGAGGAGCTTGAGAAGGTCTCAGCTCACTCATGGGGAAGAAGTTTGAGATACTTATGGGCCCCTCCTAGTCCATCATTGCACCTGTCCATTGAAGCTGGGGAAAGAAAAAAGCCCTGCCTAGCTTTGGTCTTTCCTGTCCCGGAGGTGGTGTATTGGCTCTTCCAATCTCACAGATTTCTGTCAGCAGACTCACTTGTGCGTTCTACTGAAATTAAATGGGGAAGTTAAAAAAAATATATATAAGCTAAGGAGGCAGTTATTTTAAATACAAAACAAAGTCTACAAAGGAAAATTTAATTTCCTCATTATCTTAATCTGAAAGTGATAAGTATTTATCTACCTGTTATTAAAAACACATCTATTCTGACCAAAGAACATCAAACAAATCCAATATTCACAAGTAAAATTGCTAAGAATATTCTCAAGGCACATTTTTATTAAAAAATACAAACTACTGTACTTAAGTTACAGGGGGGCTTTTTAATGAAGTTTAACTATTTTGGCTTGCTTCTTAAAAACTGCTGGTTCCTAAGCAAGTTATCATCTCCACAGAATCAGAAGTCTTGGAGATCACTGCCTAAATACGTGCTGAAAAGGCATGATAAAATAGCACTTGGACTAGAAAACTACGTTCTGTGATGGCTGTACCACGTAGAGAGATAGGTAGCAAATATTAAAATGAAGGAAAACTGTTTCACAAATAAAACAGTGCTGCCTTTCTTTTTATCTATATAATTGACATATTACATAGTCTAACAAAAAGGGCATCAGAAGGAAAAAAAAAATTGAATTTACCAAGAACATTTAAATAGACCATTTTGGCAAAGTGCAGCAGGTTATAACTGCATTCACTGATGGATCAGTGCGGGGACCCTACCATGCCCTCCCTGGCTCACTTGGATCTGATGTTGTGTAACTCAAATGAAAGTTGCAGAGCTCAGCACCTCTCAAACCCACCGAAATCCCACAGTTTCCATTCTACTGCAGCATCCCAATAAAGAAAACAGCGGGGGTTTACAGGAGGATGACATCCAGAAGGTGATAGCCGGTACTCAAATAAATTGTTCTTTCTAAGCTCACATAACTAAAATCAAAACTAAACCAACTACAGATCCCCCTCCAGCTACAGATTAATACAAAACTCTAATATTTTAAAAAATGAAGTAGCTTCTTTTTTTCCCCTGTCTACCATACCCTTAACTGGGAAGCACAGTCACAGTTTACCACAAAGGTAAACATTTTACTGATCAGCCTCTACGTTCTTATGGTTTATCCCAAGCATAAGAAATACTGTAGGGCACACAGAGTAGGAAGTTAAAGGATGAAATAAAAACATTGATGTGGTCGATCTATGAGTAAAGAAACGTGTGTAGCAAGTACACCAGGACACCTGGTGTATTATATTCCCTCTGTGCTGGCGTGGCTGCTGGCCCTTTCGTTTTCTTTGGGTAACACCATTTATGACTGCTCTGAACACTTAAGTCATATGAAAATGCAGCTCTTATTGACTCTGTTTTCTGTTTCTTTTAACTTATCATGGAGTGCTCACACTTGCAGATGTCAGAGGCAAGGCTACATTAGCCAAAATACCAAATGTGACAGTATTTATTAATTCTTGTTCTTTCTTACACATGTGATCTCCCTGTGATAACTTACCAGGATTCTATACAAGACCTGAATTTTATGTCCTATATATCTTGCCCATGGGTGATAGACATGAGACATTCCCACACAGCAAAACTGACATGTATAGATTGGGATAAGCACAGACAAATTATGCTCATTTGTCATTTGTAATGTATAAAAATAAACGTGCTTCACCCTCAAGATAGCACATAAGCCAGGAGGGAGAACTTGAATTGTGCCTTTTCTTAAAATAGAGATCTCAGTAGTGTAAATACTGAATTTCCTTCAGTAAATATTTTCCTACTTTATAAACATAAATCCTTACTGATGGGGAGGATTAAGTACAAATATACAGTATTTTCTAAGAAGACAGCGTATGATTGCTGATCAGACTTCTTTAAGAGAAGTCATCATGTTGTTATGAGCTCTTGAAAATATAAAAAGCATTCCACCTTTGTGAAAAAGTTTTTCCCCCACAAGCCAAGGCCCTGGGATTACCCACAAACAAATCAAATAGCTGCTCAGTTTACATGCGCCATATAAGCAAATTGCAGACTGATGCGAGTAGATTAACAGGTATTTTAACTTGCATTTATAGTGTATTCCGTGGTAAAATACTATCTTCTTGGTTTTAATTTCTAAAGTATATTTCTATTTCTTCACTCTGAAAGTCGCGTTTATTTCCCACCCCTCCTGATTTTTAAGAACATTCCTAAGAAGTTGCATGACCTGAAGGGAGGAGAAGCTCCTTAGCAGTACAAAGATGGGGCTGAAGCTCATCTGCATCGCATAAAAAGGAAAACGACTATAGCCCCCCCCCATGCGCTCTGAAACTGGGAAGACCATGAGGTTTCTTAGAGCTTTGCTAGCTTTACCCTCCCAAGACCCTGCATAAGTGGCCCAACAAAGCCTTGAACTGAGCATTAAAGTAAAAGAAATTGCACTACCAGATCCCTTACTCTCTAATACTGCCTGAGCCGCTCATGTCTTTCCTTCAGGAGCTACCAGGGAGCAGTATATACAGATATACCATCCTCAAGTATTCTCCACCACTGCATTTAACATCATGAGCGACGCATTTTTCTGCATTATTAGCCTGTATTTCATTAAAAGGGTATTTATACAAAAAGCAGTAAGATACATGATGATGATGCTGACAATCATTAAAGTCCTAATGTGCTCCCTACCTTTTTCAGATTTGCAGTTGATCAGACATAGGGGATTTACCGTGTGATATTAGTTGGGATCTTTCTGTCATGCAAGCACCTCTCATAAAATGCCTGGAATTTCTAAAACCTCTGCCACAGCATAAAGTAAAAATAAAACCATTACTCCACATTTTTCTACAGAAGGTAAGAATTCAGCATCAAACACGGTGGTACAATCTGCTTCCATTTCAAGTATTGGCATAGTTTTCTGTAAACAAGAATGAAATGGTATATTTAGTAAGATCTCTGTTAAGCCCCTGATGTAATACCAATAATGTGGAACGCTTCCCTTCCTTCAGCTATGCTACAATAGCGAAACTCCACTTGTGTAATGTGCTTCCTACCGGCTGAAATTCCTCAGTCAAGACAATGACCTTACCCAACTCAAACCCGGTGATTTCAGCTGCAGCAGATTATTGTCCATGTCCTATCCACTGCTCTTTGGAGCTGAATGTTTTTGCTGCACACCATTTATTGTCTCCCAGGCATACCACAAAACATTGACGCTCTCACTTGATACTCTGTGCCACAAATTTATCTTATAAATGATTCCATGAACAATTCGCAGAGGGCCCTGATACACACCTAATACACCAGTCACCCACGGCTTGTTCACGTGATGGCTTTCTGGTTTTACAGGATTCCTTTGATGACAAACTGCAGGTTTAGAGTTTGAAGTTGGAATACACACTTCATCGACAAACTTAAACACATGACTACTATCCTTTTTAATGAGGAACTCACACTTTATTACTAGCTTGTCCTCATCCTTTTAAATTTATTGCAGTATCAACTGGGTTTGACCGAAAACCCTGTCTTAGGAAACTATGTCTCATTCTTTGAGTTTCCTCCATGCTATGCCTCCTGCTTTCCCCATTCCCTCTCCTGCTGTCTTCATGGAAATTTCCCAAGTCTCTTGTGACTTTACTAGCAGCCTTCTGCAAAAAAACCCAAAAAACCACAGCACTTTCTGGTGTATATTTTAGGGTCAAATTAGCTGTATCAATACTCATTCTTAATTGCTGTGTTTTGCATACAATGCATTAGCAGTCTTTATGCATCATTAAAATCCCCTCTGTCCTGGTTTTGGCTGGGATAGAGTTAATTTTCCTCCTAGTAGCTGGCATAGTGCTGTGGTTTGGATTTCATATGAAAATAATGATAACACACTGATGTTTTGGTTGTTGCTAAGCAGTATTTATATCGTCAAAGACTTTTCAGCTTCCCCTGCCCTGCCAGGTGCACAAGAAGCTGGGAGGGGGCACAGCCAGGACAGCTGACCCCAACTGGCCAAAGGGCTATTCCACACCATATGGCACCATCCTCATAATATAAACTGGGGGGAGTTTGCTGGGGGGCAGCGATCGCTGCTCAGGAACTGGTTGGGCATCGGTTGGCAGGTGGTAAGCGGTTGCATCACTTGTTTTTCCTGGTCTCTTCCCCCCTCATTACAATTTATCACTATTATTATTATTATTATTATTATTGTTTTATTACAATTATAAACTGTTCTTATTTCAACCCATGAGTTTTCTTACTTTTGCTCTTCAGATTCTCTCCCCTGTCCCACCAGGGGTGGAGAGGGCGAGTGAGACACTGTGTGGTGTTTGGTTGCCCACTGGGGTTAAACCACGACCAGACTTTTGGCGCCCGACATGGAGGTGGTTGCAGCAATGGAAGCAGAGCAACTGGAAGCGCAGAGGCAAACCCTTTCAGGCTGCCAAATTATGGCAAAATATTGCTGCTTGGGTAGAGAACCTGGTTGTCAAAGTACATCATGTGGATGCTTATGTACCCATGAGTCGGGCCACTGAAGAACATCAAAACAACCAGCAGGAAGATCTGTCTGCTAAGACTGAAGTGGGTTAGGTGGATCTGGACTGGCAACATAAGGGTGTATTATTTCTAGCTCGGTGGGCCCATGACACTTCAGGCCATCAAGGAAGAGATGCAACATACAGATGGGCTCATGATCAAGGGGTGGACTTGACCATGGACGCTATTGCACAGGTTATCCATGAATGTGAAACATGCGCTGCAATCAAACAGGCCAAGTGGTTAAAGCCTCTCTGGTGTGGAAGACAATGGCTAAAATACAAATATGGGGAGGCCTGGCAGATTGATTATATCACACTCCCACAGACCTGCCCAGGCAAGCACCGTGTGCTCACCATAGTGGAAGCAACAACCGGATGGCTGGAAACATACCCTGTGCCCCATGCCACCGCTTGGAACACAACCCTGGGCTTTGAAAAGCAAGTCCTATGGTGACATGGCACTCCAGAAAGAATTGAGTCAAACAACGGAACTCATTTCCGAAACAACCTTATAGACACCCAGGCTGAAGAGCATGGCATTGAGTGGGTATATCACATCTCCTATCATGCACCAGCCTCTGGGGAAATGGAACGATACAATGGCCTGTTAAAGACTACCCTGAGAGCAATGGGTGGCGGGGCGTTCAAACACTGGGATACGCATTCAGCAAACGCATTCAGCAAAAGCCACCGGGTTAGTCAACACTAGGGGATCTACCAATTGAGCTGGTTCTGCCCAATCAAACCTCTTATGTACTATGGAAGGGGATAAAGTCCCTGTAGTGCCCACAAAAATATGCTGGGGAAGACAGTCTGGATTATTCCTGCCTCAGGCAAAGACAAACCCATTCGTGGGATTGCTTTTGCTCAAGGACCTGGGTGCACTTGGTGGGTAAAGCAGAAGGATGGGGAATTCTGACGTGTACCTGAAGGGGATTTGATTTTTGGGTGAGAATAGCCAAGTATTTGAACTGTATGATGTTAATTTCTAGGTAATACTGAAATGTCAGTACTACTATAGTTGTTATCTGCCATATTAACGGTATTACAGCTAGAATCACCTGGATTAATGAAGAATGAACTTTGATGAAATGGAGCAAAGTGCAGTGGTGATGGAACCAGAACTGGCTTCTGTATGCAACACCCTCCACACTAGCAATGGTTTGTTAATTTTTTTTAATCTGGCCAAATATGCAGAGGGTTTTTTTCATTTTCTTTTAGATTTGATCTGCTAAAGAGGAAACCATTTCACTTATTAACAGACTGGGAAACAGGAGATTTTCTGAAATGTCCAGAATCTCAGCTAATTTTCCTGGTTTAATTAAACTGCTGAGCTTCACAGCAAGTTACATATTTTAGCTCTCATTGCATTTTCATTACACTGCCTATTTTTTATATCAGTGATATTTTTAGTTATAATATTCAATATTCTGGTCTAGACTTCAAGTGAACTATCAAATAAGATCACTTTCACCAAGCCACAATAATTTTTTAAGCTCTTTTTCTCTCTTTATAATAGACTGTACAGTTTTGGTGTTGCAGTCTTCTTTTCCATAGTATTTCCACAGTAAGAGCCCATACTTACTCTGCAGTTTTGGCCTTTCTAGAGGTCCCAATAAATGGTATGCACAAATTCCTAACATTTGCTACCCAATTTTATTGCTTTCCTGACAGGGTTCTGATAGCTTTCAAAATAGAAGACAGGAAGATTTCAATATTCCCACGTGTTTTAGTGAATGCTACCTAATTTCTGTATTCTATGGCATAGGCAAGCTCTGTTTTAGAGAAAAGCTCTTCCCCTTCACATCCTGTTTCTCTGGCTAATTTCAAAGAATACACACCTACAGCAATAAAGTGCAATTTATAGGATTACAGTAGTAACGCAATTAATCAAGGATGTCAGACTTTTTCCTCTGAAGATGAAGAAGTCACCTCCATTCTAAACCAGCAGGATTTGGGCTTTCATTCTGTTATTAGAAATACAATCCTCAATGATTCAGGCAACTAATCTCACTGTTTGTGCAGGAAAGTGTCTGTCTAGTTAGAAGGTTTCTATCTGAGTGAAAAATAATGATCCAACAGTGAAAATCTAAGGCTATTAACATAAGCTTCAAAAAGTAAGGCAAAGCACACCTTTTAAAAAACCTTTTAGTATTACTTAAACCCTGACTATGATCTATTTGTAATTCTCTAGTGAAACTCAAATTAGACATGGGAAACAGCTTTTTGCTTGGGAAATTGCCTTTGTTTTCTTCTTAAAATAGTCTAATGCAATGCCATCTGCTTGATTTTTCTGTTGATATGGGTTGTGTTTGCAGCACTGAGGACGAGGTGCTTGCACAGGGGAGCGCAGGGAAGCGAGTAAACCTCTGAGTCTTGAAGGTCTGGAGTAAAGAGAAATGAGGTCTCTTGGAGAAGAGATGTGACATCACAGGAAGAAGACAGAAAACAGGCAGGTCAGGGGCTGAAGACTGGGAGACGAAAGCAGAGGCAGGAGCCAAGCAGGGCGCTGCAGCTTAATCTCACCTGGGGCTGGCAGGATGCTCAGGGCTATGGTTTTGGGGGTAAAAGGACACTACTCTGCCACAGCCACAGAGCGGGAGCAGCTTTTTGGACAGGTTCCTGCAAAAAGAGTGCAGGGAGACAGCAAGGCCTGAGATGAGCGGGGCGAGGGAAGGACTGGGGCTTGCAGAGCTCCAGTGGCCGGCCAGCAGCATTGATGGCAGTGCAGCAAGATGCTGGGATTAAGGATTAATCCAAGCAATTTTATTTTTCTGTTTTTCCGGAGGCCAATGAGTTTATGACAGAATAGGAAGGGCAGATTTACATAACAGTAGAGGTGGGAAACATGAGAAGTTTTAGGTAGATTTATTTTAAGAAAGCGATGGAATATCCGAGAGGAAATGTCAAGGAAAGAGCTGGAGATACAAGAGTGGAGGGGAAAGCTGTGAATGATTCCCAAGTCTAGTAACTAAAAATAACATGGATTAAGCCTTTTGACTGGGGAGATGGGGGGAGAAGAGGGAAGTGCAGCCCAGAGCCCGGTGTGGTGGGCTGCAATCAAGCCAGGCAGCAATGCTGCCAGAGCGAGGGTCTCTTTGGGGGCCCCCTCCTTGCCACCCAGCCGCACAGCTCGGGGACAGCTCAGACAAGAAATACTGACACATGTGCTCTTCTGCACGTGCCATTTTAAACAGAGAACCAGGTAGTCTTAGTGTCATGAAGTCAATACAAGTCACGTCTACAAAAAAAAATAAAAGGAAGCATTCTACTTGCCTGTTTATGTGTAAAACAGCAAGGCTCCCCGTCAGCGGCACACTCCTCCACCCCCTGCCCTGCTCAGATCCTGCTGCTGTGTTCTCCAAGTCTCGCAAAAGGAAGAAGACACTGTCCACCTTTAAAACACACCTTATTCCTCTTTAGGAAAACCTCCTTCCTTAAGGGTATTTAGACATCTCATCAAATTGTGAAGCAGAGAAGGCAATGCAGGGCCCTGCTCCCTCACTTTCTGGGGTTATAAGCATCAGTCATGGTTTGACCTTACTGAGCGGTGCTGGCTCTGCCTTCTGCCTCTGCTGCCCTGCTCTTTGGATCAGAAAACCCCCAAATCTCTTAGAGTGTCCTCAGAGCTGATGAGTCAGAAAATGCACCAGTCACACTTGTCTCTCCATACTGAAAATACATATACCCTCAAAAAACTGACAGTAAGGACAAGATGCCCCTGACTTCACCTGGAAGGACTTCAGCATTTCACCATGTCAGCCATGTTACAGACTTGAAAAGAAGTCACAACAGCCTCTGTCGTCAGGTTTTTAAGGGTTTTATAGATAAACAAAGCACACAATTTGTCTTGCATTTCCTGGCTAAATTAAAGCTTGCAGAGAAGCAGCAGTCCGTGGGACACAGGGCAACATTGGTATGGAGGGCTGTATGCCTGAATTTACTGCCAGATTAACAACTTTATATGTCTGCAGTCAACCCTCTGCTATGTCAAACCAG
Source organism: Gorsachius goisagi (assembly GCA_018403395.1). NCBI lineage: Eukaryota > Metazoa > Chordata > Aves > Pelecaniformes > Ardeidae > Gorsachius > Gorsachius goisagi. The sequence continues at coordinate 34,191 of BOSO01015439.1, read as the reverse complement.
TATGGAAATTGAAGATTTAAGTATTTGCCAAATATGCATTCAACCAAATGTTGAAGGAATAAATTCAGTTGTAGTGTAACAGCATATGCAGATATTCCATACCAAGTAGATTTAATAGATTTCCGGAAGGTGAAGGTCAGAATAAAATATGCAACTTTGGGGAAGTGGAAAGAATGTAAGAACAAGGAGTTATTATCAGGCATATTTAATTAAAAATAAGAAAACCTACAGTAAAAGCAGTCATTTCATCATGTTTCACAACATATCTCCTAGACAGCAAACAACTATTCCACCACAGCTATAGGAAATTCAGAAAAACATTTAACAAAATCTTTGGCAAGTAGGTTAAAATTGCAGTTATATGACTTCAATTAAACTAGCAGAAAAGGAATTACTCCAGTGATCTTTTTTTTAATAAAACATATCTTTAGTCCTTATATATTAGCCAGTGAATTTGAACTCGAGAAATGTAACTTCATACAAAGACTACAGTGAACTGCATGAAAATCTGTCTTACGGTTTTCCAGTCACGTTAGTCACGGGTATAATTCAGATGAGAGTTACAATTTCAATTTTAAATAAGTTTTAAGGGTCAGAAACTGTCTAATCAACTCCTTATGAGTAACATAAAATGTAATTCAGGTAGTACCTTAAAATTCTTACGTGCATTGTTTTAAATAATTTCTGTCGTTTTCTGTGCCTTTATCCTATGAAACAGAGATTTGGTTGTACTAGACCCATGTCTTCATCTATAGGAAAGTTGACTCAGAAACTCCATTTCCCCATAACGCTGGCAAAGAGGGGGAAGTACGCATAGCACCTATCACCATACATTTCTCGTTTTTTTGTGTGCGTATAGATCATCGTCTAGGAATGTAGGAAAGCTGTGTAAAAGGTGTGATGGCTGGGATTAGACTTTGTCAACAATCATCCTTCCTTCATCAGGCTGCTCTCGCAGCAATGGCATCAGGCATTCTGCCCTGGGTGCAGAAGAGGAAAATGTGCCTTGTTCATCTACTTGACGCCTGGTATTCGCTGGCTCTGGCAGCTCCCCATAGCAAATATTATTTTACATGGAAGAACCAGGATTCCCAGAAGCCCTTGGAGGCACAGTCCGAGCAGGAGACTTCTGGTCTTATGTGGCATGCAGACATGACTGAACATGAGCTTAATGCATGGCACAACAGCAAAAGCAGGGAAACGTTTACTCTGTATCGCAATCCATCATTATAGTGGTCTTTGGAGCGCAGCCTTGCCTGAAGTCTGTACCGACCACTTCAACACAGGCAGGAGTTCAGATGGCAATAACCGGCAACCCCTTACACTGCTGCAGTTCAAGCAATTGAAGGGAAAGAGGATTTGGCAAATTCACAGCACAGTCATCGGGCTTTTTCCGAAGATGTACTCCATAAACACACCAACTGGGCAGTAGCTGGCGGACACGTGTGCACCTGTGGGCTTGGCAGGGCACCAAGAGTTGGCGAGCGATGGAGCAAACGAGACTCAAACACAGCCAGGGAAAGGTAGAAAACACATTTCTGAACAAGGAGAGAGAGCTTGGGGGTAGATGATGCTGAAAGAAACCTGGGATGTGAACAAAGGACCTGTTGACTACTTGATTCCTCCTGTGCTGGCAGAGATGAGACTCTGAAAAGAAACTAGACTGTAGTGTCAAGTAGCAGAACCGGCCAGTTTCTCCTCTCAACAGGAAAAAAAAAACGGCTCCAGCTTTTTTTATTAAAAAGAGACACAACAGTTATGATGTCTGAAGCTTTTCAGAAGAAAGCATTGAAATTCATCCATCAAAATCGACTGCATCTCTAATTCCAGTGGGCTCTCTACTGCAGTTAGGAGGTATAAAATACTATGCCTGAAAAGCTGACGCTGCCATATGACCACTTTCTAAAGACTCGACTCTGTTATTGTCGCTGTTCAGTTCCCTCAAGCTCCCTTTAAGGATGGAAGTCCTGCATTTCTGTGCGAGGTGGCTTTGGCAGGGCGGTCCCCGGGGCAGGAGCAGGGCAGAGCACCTATGGCCTCGGTGGGGAAGCGCCCCTCGGCCAGGCGATGCAGGGACACAGCTGGATCAGGAGCAAAAAGGCAGCACTGGCTAAAGCTCTGAAATCATCGGATACACACTACCCGCTTCTTGCTCAAATACATCGTACACAAGTATTAGTCCTCAGCAAGACCGGCACGGTGGGAAGCAGGAGGTTTGAAATGGTGGGAGAGGAACACAAATAGAACTCTTCAAGAAACTCTCAACCAACATCCAGAGCAGGATCGCATCCCACAAGCTGTCTGTCCAACCTATATAGCCAACGAAAGGCAAAATATGGCACCAAAATAAAGCTGAGGTAATTTTATGTTGATTTTTTATGAGTAGCTGCTTAACTAGTCTTTCATCTCACCTGGAAAGGCAGCTTCTTTTGTAAACATAGGGACAAGAGAAACTGTGTTTCAAATGACACCAGAGCATTAACCAGACTAACATGTAAGTGCTGAGGCAAATGGCGTTGGCCATCTCCAGAGACACCTTTTTTGCACACAAACTAACAAATGTAAAACAGAAGAATTATAAATGCAACCTGAAAACAAGTTGGGGTTGAGGTTTCTAGACTGTAATTAGCAACACAGCTGTTGTTCTGCAAGACTAGAAAACCCCAATTTGCTTGACCGCTGTCTCTCCTACAGCTTCCAAATGCCCTCACACCACATCACAGCCCATGCAACACCCCACAGATTCCCTCAGCTTATAGACGGTAACCTCTCAGCCTTCCTCCCTAAAACACCCCCAGTGCCTTCCCATCATCTCTAAATTGCCCCAAACAACACTCTCACTACCGCCGTAGCAATATTTGCTACCTATCACACAGAATTTGCAGACAGATTAAAAAGAAAGAGGCCCTGGAGCACAAAGCTACACGTGTGCTGATTAACCAGGCATTCGTCACCGTAGGGTAAGGATAAAAGCAGAGTTTCCTCCTGCTTCTCCCTCAGCTGGGACACAGATGCACTTGCCCATCTCTCCTCAATCACCCATCCGCAAAGAACGTATCAGAAGTTTGTATTCTAAATATTTCTACGCCTCTATCAAATTCAGTTAAAATTGATCAAAAGGTTAAAGGCGGCAGAGGGCCGGGGAGGGCGGCAGCTCCCAGACACAGCTGCAGGCAGACTGCATTGCACAAGCTCACAGCCTTGGACACCCGGCCTGCAGTTACGAAGGGCAATTTCCTAAGCATCAGAAGTTCTCAGCTAATCACAACAGCCCCGGCTCCACTGAAGGAAAGGGAGTTTACCAGTTCAGGCCAGCCCACAAACTGCCTCCGCGCCTCTAAAGGCCTCTTTATTCCCAGAAAAAGGAATAAAAAGCAACAACCGGCTAACACTTTCGTCTTTCTTCACATAAACAACTTCTGTGGAAACGCTTCCAGTTCTTCGTTTTTTAAGCACACAAGCCATGAAGGAGCTTGCCACAGATCTCGCCGATCAGTGGCACATATAAGCTGCAAGAGTTCCAGGAAAGTTAACTGAGAGGAAAAGACTCCTTTGGATAACATTAGCCAAAACAGCCGCTAGTTGAAGAATTTTTCTGAGATTGGCTACTGGCAAAGCAAGCAGTCGTGAGCAAGCAGCAGTCGATACAGAGAACTTGATACGGGTGCACTGTGGAAAACACTTCTGTTTACTCCGGTCAGGAGATGTCCAGAGCTGGTGCACAGGCCGGTGCTGACATTTCACGGCACGCTGCTGGAAGAGAGTCGAGAGCGTCGAGAGTGAAGTTGCAGCCACAAGGAAGAGAAGAGATAGGGTTTGGTCTTCTGCACAGGGTGGCTGTGAAAAAGCCATGTGGAGCAAGATTCACTTTGCTGAAATGTAACCATCCCAAAGTCATCGTTTGCTGTGAATTTTCTGCCTGTGCTTCCTCCCTGGAGAAGGAGGAGAGGGAATGGTACCTCCAGCAGGTGCCCCCTTCCCCGCTGTGGAAGATGGGCAGAGAGACATTACAGCTACTAGAAGCAAAGTATTCAGACAAGCCTGAAACTTTCCACTTTTTAGCTCTCATACTTTCCCAGTCTAACTGAATCATTATAGCTCTAAACAGTATTCAGAAACTACAGCAGTTCTCGATCTGGCCCTATGTTTTTAAGGTACTACTCTTTTGAGATGTATACGTGGGATTTGACATGAATGAAATCTTTTTATTCCACTCTCTGGTAATATAATACAAAACTATTTCAGGTCAGTCTGGCCTTCATATAGTTCCCTTTCTCTCAAAAAGATACAGCATTCATGTAAAGCCAAAAAGTGAAATTGAAAAAAAAAATCCTACCAAAAATTTGAAGTTTTGAAGACTGTGTAAAACTACTTCAGCTTGTGCTACTGTTACGTGTCCTTGTAGGGAACATGTAAGTATTATGGTGTCTGAAAATCTACAAAAACACCAGGAAGAAAAAAAAAAAGATATCCATATGGTACAGAAACTGCCAGCTCAATTAAAAAAATAAAAACTAACACCGAAGATTCAGGAAATATAAAGGCTAAAACATTAAGTAACTGATTTACTTAGAAATAAAAGCAAAAACTGTTTAAAAATTTTACCTGAGGCAAGAAAACAAACTGCACTGTTTAAAATAAAATATAACCATCTTAAACTGTAATTTTAATGATTTTTCAATTAATTTCATGTATTTAGCCCTGAGCCAATAGCTGTTAGATGGTTTAGGGAGGAGGTCATGTTGAAAGTACAGAATGGTATTTAAACTACAATCATTCTTCAAGTACCACATGGAATTGTATCAAAATCCTAATTAACAGGCCTAACTTGTGTCCACCAGCCACATCCAAGGGTCATAGCGATATCATAATGAAGTGCTATTAGGTCATAACTGAAAAAACCTGCTTAAATAGCATAGTAGTATCATGCTTTCATGGTACCAATGGACCATGGCAGAAGTAGTGGCAGTATTTCTCACTACACGATACAAGCTTCATATTCTAGAATTCGTATTTCAGAATGCTCTTTTCAGCTTTAAGATCATATCATCGTAGCTGTAAAATCTCCCAGTACACAGTAAAAAAAATTCTACACATGCATAGACAAGCCAGGTGAGTTGGCTTATCCCCATGTCAAATATGGACTAGTCTAGGACTAGTCTGAGACTAAATTTATCAGGGCCCAAAAGGATATTAAACCAAGTCTCCAGAGTTCAAAATATAATGCTCACTCAGAACACAGTCTATGGAATTGATTTTAAATAAAACTCATTAATTCATTTCTCACACAATCTGCACATCTGTTATTTTGCTGTCCTGTTTGTCAGATTTTATGTGCATCATAAGATATAAAATCTGCATTAACCCATCTATTATGGAGGACAGTTTATGAAAGGCCCTATTGCCCCTGGTCATCTACAGGTTAGATGTGATGACCCAGAAGTCCTCTCCCAGCCTTATGTCCCTGCAGAACACTGGTGTAACAAGAAGAGCTGAACACAACAGTTGGCCAGAACAGAGGGCATCCACAAAGGCTCCGGCACTTCCCAGCTGAGAAAACAGCATTTCACCACAGGTCGTACAGCAAACACACCGACTACTACCAGAGGAAATCAAATATTTGAACAAGCAGAGTGTGATGCATTTCAGTCATGCGTGAAGGGAAACCCAGTGAATAAGAATTATACAATGCCACCATGAACTTACCCTTAAGAGACACAAACCAGTTTATTCTGAATGGAATAGAGTCAGCAAACACAGAAGCATAATTCTTTTTTTCCTGAAGGTGGAGGGAGAATAGACAACTTTCCAAGAATTGTAAAAGAAAGATTAAAAAACACTAAAATGAGGAGCAGGCCTGGCTTCTTCTGCGGAAGAATCCTCTTCAGTTTACTTGTAAAAGACCAAAAATTAAAACACATGCACTTTGTTTCCAGTCACAAACTGATATCCCAATCATGCTGAGGCTGGGAAAATGAGAGATAAGAGGTTCAAGTAACGCAAAATAAAGGAATAGGAATTCACAGGGATGCCTGATGGTCACCGCTGCAGTGTGAGAGTGGCTCATCACGTAACAGAGCTTGTTTACAAAGAGCTCTTCAAGAAACACTGAGATTGTTCAAGTGCACAAATCCTTCTGATCGGAAGCAGGGAAAGCGAGTTTGTTATTTAAACTCTGCTGGAGCTAAGAGCAGGAGCAGCAGCTGATTTTAGTTTTTAATGAATACGTGGTGCATTCCTCTTGACCACAGGTTACAGTACTGGAAAAAGGGAATAATGAGGAAAAATACTCCATCTGATGAAGCGGGGAAATCATCCTTGGGTATCAACCTGACAATTCAAGAAGCCTGTTTTGAACTAGTTTTGAGGGATATAGTGACAAAAGCCCATATGGAAGTAAAACCAGCAAAAAAACGACAGATCAAGTCCTAAGACTGGAATTTGCAGTTCAGAAACCAGAAATCAGACTAAGCCACAGCAGACTGGGAACAGCAGGACACCAGACCAAACTTTGAGAGGCTGGGTGTCTGGAGAACACAGGCAAATGTCTGGGCAACCATAGCTCCCTCTTGTACATACAGAGGCTCTATCTCATCTTACCTTGTGGACCATCTCTCCCACCAAACGCACCCTATGTAGGCATATGTAAACCATGCCATTCTACAATAACATGCTGATGTGGCCCACTTCTACCCACAAGGCAGATGAAACCCATGAGCAGCAGAAATTGGCCTTTCAGCTCCCACACAGGGGGGCTATGCAAACCAGAAGGCAGTAGGCTGAGCAAGTCCACACTGGTATTTTATCCATAGCACTACTGGAACTGACATATCTAGGCTAGAAACTGCCTTTTTCTCTTTCTCTCCTTCTTTATTTACATTTATCATTGACAGCATGGGGGTTTAGTTCAACTCATACTTCTGCTGAGCAGAAATTCTGGAGAAGGGAGACCAGGAAGTGCAGGGTTGACAGCCTATGTGCTAAAGTATCAACTTCAGAAGAGTCAGCTGACCTGCAGACCAAATTCCAGAACCCAGTCACCTTGTCACCCTGCTGATTACCAAGAATGATTCAAAGAAGTGATCCCTGGAAACAGAAAATTGCTCTGCATCTGACAAACCCATAACAGCAGGATACTACAGTGTGCAAGTCCTCAGTGTCAAATGTTGCTTGACGAGACATATGAAGCCACAATATTTGACATGTCACCATGGTTAAGCCAAATTTGATTGGCGTGTATCCTTGCAGTGACGAGACTCAAGTGTGTGCTTCCTCTGACCTGGATTACCTTTTCCAAAGAAATCAGCTGTCACAGTCCAAAGCAGAGCCCAAGCACTCAGAAATGTAAAAGCAGCATAATCAGGAAATCAGCCCTTAAATGCAAAGCTGAGAAAGCACCGCTTTGATGGTATAAATGTATCTATCAATATTTGGTGGAACAAGTCCAGGCAGGATGGTATAAATGTATCTATCAATATTTGGTGGAACAAGTCCAGGCAGGATATAAATTTATTTAGGAAGAACATTCAAGGAAAAAAACAAAACCACTGAAATATATGCATAAGAAATATGAACTTCTGTGAAGTTTAGAATAATTTTTGCTGAGTATCTTTATATGTAGATGACAGGGAAAAGACCAGAGGCAGGATCATTGCCTGGATCCAGTCCTAGTTACATGCTCTTGAGAGAGACTTAGATTAAATTGCCTTGAGAAGTTACCAAGAGCGAGGTAAGGGGTTGGGAATTAAATTAACTGAGTAACCGCTGTAAAAGCAACATGCAGAACAGTGAAAGATTTAGTAACGTGTTGAATCACAATGTTTACTTAAAAGGCATAGAACAATATCAGAAGGCTATCTGTGACTTCATTAAGACAAAATTAAAAGGAGTGACTTCCTTCTAAGGTACCTAGATATTATATCTTACACTGAACTTTCATTCTGTGATGGTGGTGACCATGCAGGCTCAAAGCACTTTCTATATCATTGACTGATGTGTTGCTTTTGGATGACCCCTGTGATGAAAGGAGGAGTTTAACCAACAAACTTGCAAAATATTTATAATGAGTGTTTGTGCTCAGAGGAATGGACAAAATAAAAAATCCAGTTTAGACAACATACAAAATCTCCTGGAAATGCAATGCATTAAAAATATTTTAAAATTAAATATTTACCCAGATCCTTAATGAGTGATAATGCTTCCCATGATATAAATGCTCCACCACCGTCATCCATAGCTCCCTGCCCAACATCCCAGCTGTCCAGATGTCCACTGACCAATACAATCTGGAAAAGCAATTATGAGAAAACATATCTACATGAAAACACTGAATCAGAATGGTCAGTTCAGCATTTAAGAATTTTAATGACTTTGACAAAAATTGGCTTTTTAGTTTAGAACGGGAGGAAGGAAACATTTCAAACAAAACTAAAACATTGTTCTCTAGTCACTGAATATAAATCTGGGATGACCAAATCCATCCTACTGCTTCAAACCACTGTCTAAATCAAACTAGAATTGCCGTGAAAAATGTTTAAATGAAAGGTTTTGTCATGTACATTAACAAAGTGCATACTTTCTAGAGATACAGGACTACTACATTGCAGAATGGTGAAAATTTCTTTCATATTCCAGCTGTTTAAGCCCTTAGGCTTGAAATTTGATTAGCCCTATTTTTGGGAGCATAAGGAAGAAATATGAACTTAGACTGAAGTGTTCCCAGACAGAGGTTGTTGTTTTATTATGTATCTGTGGTACTTGTCACAGAGGACCTCTAATTTATTACTGGATCCCCTATGTGCTACAACAATGACAAGGTATTTTATAGTTCCATTAGTCACAAGGATATTTTAAATTAAAAACAACACAGTAGCCAGTCCCAGATGGGGTTTCTGCAAAGTAAGTTTTGTGGCTTCAGTAAAGTACAGTAGTATACGTATCTCCAGAAACGCCCACTTTCAGATCTGAACTCTTCAAATGTCGACAAGCAGCACCGGACTAATACCAGGAGTGAGAAGTTCCCTAAGCGGACCTGAAGCTGAAGGGCGGATGTATCTATGATTGCAATGGAGAGGTCAAGGAGGGACGAGAACTCTGAGCCGAGCAGGCAGTGTGGTAAAATGATGCAACAGGACAAAAACAAGAGCAGGGAGCTGCTGCAGTGCCCCAGGAATCTTTGAAGAACTGGTACCAGTAAAAAGTGCCCTTGGGATAGGGTGAAAGCATCCAACTCATGACAGCTCAGCACTGAGGAAAACTGAAGGAGCCCCTGGTGCATCTGCCTGTGTCCAGCCCAGAACTGGCCAAACACGAAGGAATGCTTCCCACTCCCTGGTTGGCTGATGTCAAACAGGTCTCAGTGTTGTAGGATCTAGAAAAAGGTCAAAAATACTCATTTATCCTGCCACCTTCTTCTCCCTAAGGGATGAGCATCTCCTGGCATATCATCTTAGCTTTTGCTCATCACAGGACAACTACTCTAGCACTCAAAATGAGCACATAACAAGTTTTTCCTAATATCAGCCCTGGAGGGTGACAGCCTATGCTGTCAAGTGTGCAGCTAACGCTGCAAGGAACTAACTCAGGGGCCAAGCATGAAGATCTCTATTTTCCCCTTCACATGAAAGAAATCTTAGTTTTCATTTGTTATTAAAAATAATGGACAAACAGATCATTGTAAGACAAAAAGCATCAAACGCTCATCAAGCAACAGTGGATTTTCATCCAACCAAATATGAACTTGAGTAACACAACTAAAAGGCCCCCTTGTATTAAATAAGGGCCATGATAAGTTACTACTCATATCCATTGTATTGCCATAAGTCCAACCAGAATGCACCAAACCCCTTTAAATTTAGAAAATGCACTGTGAAATGTTTATAGATGTGTGTATTATAAAAACCAGAAGCGTCATGCCTTAGAAGGTGGAAAAGCTGTGATCAAAACCTGAAGAGCAGCTTACTCTTTCCTTCTCAGATGTTTCAATTATCTTTTCTGCTTATCCAGCTTTAACTAAACATGTGCTTCCTTTCCAGCACAGACTGATTTTCTTGGTGGTAGGCAGACATGCTGCAGCCTCTATTCCAAAACCTCCCCTCCTTCAAAAGTGCTTAAATTTGGATGGCAGACCCCTCTGTAAAAGCCTCAGATTTACTCAGGAGGTATTCCTGCAATTTAATGTCGTGATCCTCCCAGGCCCGGCGTGAAAGCCTGCAAACAGCACGCTGTCTGGGGATGCTGCCCTGCAGTGGAAGTACTTAATCTGCAGCAGCCCTCTGCTACAATAACAACATAGCTTGAAACCAGGTAATTTGAGAAAAGCCATGCCAGCTTTGGTGGTAGAAACCTTTCTGAAACGAGAGCGGAAAAGAAGTGCTCGCTGCGGTAGTCCTTGCTCTTTTTGTTTTCTTCCAAGGGAGGACTCATTCACGGACGTGCAGCCCCACTGCAACCTGCCTAGGGAGGACAGAGCTCAACCACCGCCGTGCTTTGCAGCCAGCTGATGCAGACTCATTGCTGTCCACTCAATAAGGATTTTGCAAATAACGGTGATTTTAAAAAAAGAACAGAAAAGGCTCTGAGTGAAAGCACAGCTGTCTGGGGTGTAAAGGATGTCTACTCCACAACATCAAAATCGCCATGTGGTTGGTTTGTTCTTAAAGGAAAAATTGGTTTGAAGAAGATAACTATTCACTCTCCTGGGAAACAGAGCTTCAAGCTGAACTGAATTATTTAGAACAAGTTTGTAAAGTCATTGAGAGAGAACCAAGTTTACAACAGAAGCAACGCCTTGTCTTTAGCAGTCAAAGAATATCTCACTAATGCTGTTCCCTGGCAGCAATCTCAACATCAGCGTCTGAGGGGGAATTACTCCTCATTTCTGTGAAAAAACACATATTGCAACAGCAGGATATTCTGAATCAGAAGAAGGTGGTGTAATCCCATCTGGGGTTACAGACTCCAATCATAAAGCATCTTTACCAAACTCCAGAACATTATACCAAACCAGATCAAGGTTCAAGAGGATTGAGAAAGTCAGATAATTTTATGGACGAACTTTTACTTAAATTTACTTAAGCTGATGCCAAAAGCAATTATATAAATACAACCAATGTACTTCTATGTGAAAGTTTTTTCAGAACACTTGATTTTTTTAAGCTCTCATGCTTTTGTAGCAGCTGCGAAAACGAAAGTTTCTGTGATCCTGCTGATAGCTAGCCACAGACATTCTTAAAATAAGACACAGTCATAAAATAACAAAACCACTATGTTTATCTTGGTCTTTAAGTACATATAATGTGTCTGGGCAATGAATGGAAATATTTCTGAAATTCACTCTAAACCACTATATTTTTTAAAATAATATTATAAAATAATAGTATTATAATTCTCTGTACAGGCGGGCCAATAACAAAGGCAGTTAAAGCTATCAAGGACATATGATAATTGAATTTTCCACATTGCTTTCAATAGTTCTCAGCTCCAAATCTACACATAGACTAATTGCTTACATTTGCACAGAACACTCCTATAGAAATGTCAGCACATCCCAACAGAATGTAAGCATTGCAAAGCAACGTAAGTAAGTATACGTAAGTATTTGTTTTAAATATACAGAGAAACCACAAGCAACTGTATAGGACAGTACAAATACAGCAATGCACATTTGCCAAATTGACCAAAAATAAATTTAGGATAAGATAGCTTGCATGCAACATGACAACTTAAGATTTGGCTTTCCTGCAGCGACCCAGCTAAGAAATGCCACTCCAGACACAGTCCTGAGACAATACCACAGAAATGAAACTGCAGGAAGCATTTCAAATAGGAGATGAGTTATTCCATTTCCTTCTGCACCAGCATTATGGCCTCTATTGGATGCCTTTAAGTCATGCCCAGCATTTCAATCAAGCATATTGAAATATTTTGAAACTTAGGTCATATTTTATATATTTACATAAATATATATTTATGTATTTTGTATTTTAAACCTAAGATGATTAGGAAGAGGAATCACCCTTTCACATACATTTGCATATGTCACAGAGTTATCCTTTTCTAAGCAGGACGGGTTTTGCCACTAAAAAATAATCTCCTACTCCACACATAGTCACACATGCCTATTGCATTTGTCATGCAGTAACTTCATAAAATGTAGGTGAACTACCTTCTGCTTAGTTAGAGGGAATTTTAAGAAAAGTCCATTCCACTTTTAGTTAAGTCTGTGCAATCTCACCTGGTCCTGTAGAGGTACAGGGAAAAGGCTTCTTTCTATGCAACATTAGAGATGGTAAAGAATAAACATTAGGAAAGAACTGTTGATAACATTTTCAACCACAGTATTTAACTTAGAATAACATTCGTATCAAGTTGTGAAAACCAGCATGCAAAGTTATTTCATGTCACTGAGGTAGATGGTAATGCAAGAGTAATGAAGTCATCATTCATCTTTGCCCTTCATGGATGAAGAAGACTTCATGGATGGTGGTTAAAGTCCACAAAGTAGGACCTTTATTGACGGAATCTGGCTATCAGCACATTCTCTTTGAAAAGCTTAGTAACAACTTTCATTATCTAAACCACTGAAAAGCATTTTTACTTACATCTTCCTCCATCAGCAGACAGGGAAGATAAGGAGCACCTTAACTTGCATGGAGAGGACAGAAAACTTAAACACAGATCACATACACAGAGAATGGGATGACCAAGAACTAAGCAGGTTATTAGAAACAGATCAAGCATCTTAGGAAAGACACATTCAAACTCCAAGCGTCTGTATGCCAAAACTTCAAGCTAAAACAGGGAAGTGCTCTACACTGTAACTCGCACTCTTTTCAACTGCTGGTCCACATTTTCAGCCAAATGCTGCCATGAGTTAGTTGTTTGCTCAGGCAACACAGGTCTACGGTGTTCCAGCCCAGTTCCTAACTATCTGGAAAGTCATGAAAAGAATTTCTATACAAATTTCTGTGGTTTATTCTTCTCCAGTTTGCTTGTAAATAGGTCCACCTTAAGCTCTAGGTACCATGGTAAGGTCTTACATTATTTGACTGGGTATTTTTTTCTGCATGAATCCCCTCCCAGTGCATGGGATATTTGTACAATACTTAACTTAGACATATGAACACCACATACAGTTGATTTGTGTTTGGACCAAAATTAGAGGAAAACAGAAGTTATATAAGAATTAGGATCCTCCCAATCAAAAACTTACCTATAAATTCTCTCCTTCCCCAGATACTCATTACTCTTTTTACTCACACACTCTATCACTTCACAATTTCCTATTTCCCCCAGTCCCAAACAAAATTTGTGACACTAATTAAACCATGACTGAAAAACTCTTAATCAGCTTCTCAGACAGAGGAACTGAGCACCAGATTCAGGCCTGAGCTCCTAAGCATCAGGAGTACATTTTGAATAATCTACCCATTTGGATAGCATGACAACTATGAACTGCCAGATGGCTTCAGCTTATAAGGATCTAAAGATTTTCTTCATTTCACTGTGTTAACAGCATGAGAACAAGGGAAAAGAGAAAGACAGCATATCATGTACCTAATTAGTGGGCAAATAAAACAGCTGGCAGGACTAAATTTAAGCCCATCATGCCTAACTTGCCTTAAAAACTATGATTAAACAAAGTCTTCATATACACAGATTTGTAAATTAAGAGTAGTAAATCTGGCACGGCAGTTTTAGGATGTGTTAGCATCATCTGCAGTAGTGCTTGCAAATACGTTCCGGAAAATGGCAACACAAAGCAATATGCTTTTCTACTGCATAGCCAAATCGCAAAGCTTTTACTCTTTTAAAGCAATTCTTAGTCTGCAGACTGTATTCTCTTTCTCATTTTTAGGTAAAAGTTCTGTCATCTTCATGGAATAAATTTTTGGTGTGTAATTAGGTTTCTTGTCCTGACCCATTCTCTTCCTTACGCCACCTCAAACCTTTCTCCCTTCACCCACACAAACAACAAATTAAAAAGTTATCTACTCTTCTGACTTGATACTTCGTGTCCAGGCAGAACCACATTCCTGTATAGAAACCAACATTCTTCAAGTTTAAAAATATTTACAATAGCTATTTATTTGTATCATGCCGTAAGATTCTGTAAATCAGCCCTTTGGCTTTTCCATCAAAGGCCTTCCGAAATCTAAACAATCAGAACTTGTAATCCTCTGTGCTGTAGCGGCACAGACTGCAGCAAAGGCATCACACATCATCTTTCTTTCTGGAATCCCACCCAGCACTTCCAACAGCAGGATAGAGACTGGAAGGCAACTTCTCAAGCACTGCATAACAAAGATAACCATTTAAATAGTTCTTGCAGGGACATTGTGGTTTGTATCTATGCTACCATTATTTCAAGCTCAGCATCTCAACATTTGGGGAACACAAACCCCACGAAGTTGAGTGTCCAGCAGCAACATAGCACTATATGGTATGGCATTAGAATTAAGACTTACAGGCAAGTTTAGATATATAGATATAATATATAAATTGAATATAAAGTCTCCTGTATTTAAAAATACACTGTTCATTACTACCAGAAAAGAATGTTTTGTCCAGTTATCCTTAAACACAGGTCTACTTTACTGTGTGTAATTCCATCAACTTCAACAGCTAAATTCAAGCATGAAACTATATTGGAGATATTCTGTTGTAAAAAACGCGTACCTGGTAAAAACTCTTGGTGAATGTCTACCCTGACCATTTCCCAAATATTTGGTTTGGGCTACAAACATGTGAAAAAGGATTTGTGAGTTTCTGCTCTTGCCTTTAAAGAAACACTAACTGCCTCCAGTTAAACTGCAATTGGATTTAATTGTGCCTTAAACGTAAATCAGGAACATTACCACATTTAGACGATTTTGTTTTGTACATGTAAGAATATTTCTTCAAATTAGTTTTTAGCTTTGGTGTCTAAATAATATGACTTCACTGTACAGCTCCTTTTATTAGATTTCACGCACATTAGGAATGGTTCTCAAATAATCAGTCTAGCTGTCTCAACTAATTTACAGTCCTAAAGATACAGTGAAGTTCAGAAAGAAAAAAATGATTAAAACAAAACCTGTCTTTTCTACTTAATATGCAGTGTAGTAAGTCTCAACTTCCAAGCTTCCGATTAAATGATAGATCTGCACATGAAACAGAAGTGACTCACTTAGTCACACAAGAATCCAACCCTATTATTGCTAAAAAGCTGATTAACCTTCAAAGAACCTCTGTGTCACAATATACAGTAAACTCTTTAAAGTTGAATCTCTGCTTTGTAAAAGTGATCGAAAATAAAATGTTCTCAGAAAGTATTGCAACCAAACCTCCCTGTTTGAAGTCAATCTCAAAACCACTGAGCAGTTAAATAGCACGGGCTGATATAATTTATGGTATATAGGACAGTGAAGGAGAAAATTAGTCTGAAAATAAGTTATTACTGACAAGGGAATTGTAGTAAAGGTAACGAGACATAGAAACTATATGAGCATCCAAAAGATAAGCAAGTATTGAAATGACTACCATTTTCTTATTAAATGTTGGATTTCAAGACTTAGTATTTCCATATTTAAGTTCCCTAGAATCTTTTATTTCCTATTTCCTGAGCTGTAACATTTCAAAAACAATACCACTCTTTAAAATACCATATTTCAAACATACTTTAATTTATACATTTCAGCCCACCTTCTAGAGGTTTTAAGAGGAAAAATCCAAACAGTAACTACATCTAAACAAAACTAGGTATCACCGCAATATCACTTACCCTTGTGTAAAAATGAGGATGCAGCTGCTATTTTTCTAGTTCAAAGATCAGCAAAGAATCTCTGCAAATGCCCCTGTATGAAAGCTGAAACAGTGTCTGACCTGATAAGCAGACGGAAACAATTTGTTTTCTACACTTACCACAGGAAGACTTCCCTTACACATAGAGTAGATGATTTGTACATGAAGAAAGGGATTACTTTATAATCTAGAGAGTCTTTGTATGTATATATTTTTCATTTTAGGGATTTATATGGCACTTCTACCACATTCTATATGGCTTC
Source organism: Gorsachius goisagi (assembly GCA_018403395.1). NCBI lineage: Eukaryota > Metazoa > Chordata > Aves > Pelecaniformes > Ardeidae > Gorsachius > Gorsachius goisagi. The sequence continues at coordinate 18,145 of BOSO01015439.1, read as the reverse complement.
TACCACATTATTACAGATCAAGCAACATTCACAGATGTTTTATCTTGGAAATGTCTTTTATCAGGTATTAAAATCAATCTCAGCTAAAATAAACATTAATGCCTAGTGCTACTTCTTTCACGGAAGCATTTACAAAAACTGTCCTAACTTTACACTGTGATACTATGCACTACTGGCAAACACCACTTCCCAAACCTGGAGAAACTGTATTTTTTTCTCAAAAAAATTAAAAACTATGTTTTCCTCTCCAGAACACTAGAGGACCCCTTAAGTCAGACCCCATGCCCTGCTAGCACTGCCTTAGAGCATTCTGATGACCCAAAATGTCCTGAAAGCCACCCTGAGTAGCCACCTCTGAACTGTCCTCAGGAAAATGGATCTCTTTTTACAGTTCTTCCAAGAAGATTGCTAATGGAAGCAAGTCAAAACAACCCTTAGATGGTTGCTATAGTATCAGAGGACTACAAGAGAGGAAGATTCAAAACATAACATTTATGTCCCAGTGCCAGACACTGAGCATCAGAGAATACTTGAGGTTGGAAGCTGTCTCTGGGTGCTCATTGACTTTCATACCCTGCTCACAGTAGGGTCAACTTAGATCTGATCGCTCAGAGTCTTGTGCGGTTGAGTTTTGAAAATTTCTAGACATGGAGGTGCCACAACCTCTCTTGACAAACTCTCTCAATGTCTGCTCTTAGGAGAATATATTTCCTAATACCTATTATAACATAAGCTTTTTTAAAAAGTGCCTTACTGGGCTGTCTCTGCAGCATTCAAAAGCCAAACTGGATTTTGAATGCTGTCAGCTCACAAGCCTGCCTCGTAATTTTACATCTCCAGAAGCTTTTACTTAATTCATCATCGCCAGCCGGACACAATGTAAATGAAATTCCTGCATTTTACCACACTACGGTCCCTCACCATTTTACATACTAAAAGGAGTGCCGATCACGTAATCAGTTCTCCCAAAACTGTCCCGTCATCCCACTTCAAAATGATCTATCAGAACTGGTGATGTCTCTTGTCCTCGCTACTCTATAGTGGGAGGTGGCTCCATGCCTTTCTGCTGTGATGGCAAAACGTTTCCACTCTCCAGCAATAAGAATTTTCTTGGTTACAGCTGCCACTCCAGCCTATGCCAGAGGCTCTTCTGATGCTGTTCTCTTACTCCACAAATCCATGCGTAGGCCAGGTTCTTGCCACTCCTTCCTCTGCTACATAAAGGATTTCATCATGAAGCGTGCTAAAACACTCTGCTAGTCTTTCATACAGTTACCGTAACTCTTTTTTATTTCTATGGCTTATCCTGCATTCCTGGCAATCTGCACTAGTTTTTTTCCGAATTTTTCTAAGGTTATCTTTTTATTTGTCACGGGGTTTTTTAGGATTCTTATTATTCTTATTATGTGCATATAAGATTTTAATTTCTCTTTCCCACACATACATTGCTTCTCTCTTAAACTGCAGGATAAACTTCTCAATGCAGCGCTGACTTCATGCATTTCCAGAAGTGCAGCAACCCACTGGGGCGGGGTAGGGTGTTACTACAAGGTGATGACCAAAACACCAGCACACAGAGCGTGGGGAACGGGCAGGAGAAACAGAGGTCTGTGTGCAGCTGCAGGGCTGCCATCTCCATGGGAGCCCACAGGCATGGTGGGATGGCCTGCATGACCAGAGGGCTGTAAATGATGGGTGCAGGCTCTTTAGGAAGGTCAGGCTGGGAGGGTGATGAGGGGGAGTGGCTCGTTGTGTGAGAGGGCAGGGGGATCACCTGGAGCTCAGCCTGAAGCCGGATGATGAGCCTTCTGGGAACCTATGGGTCAGGACTAGCAGGCAGATCAATGTGAGTGAGCTGCTAGATAGCCCTTGAAGAGGAAGAAGCAGACGAGGCCTTCTTCAGACAAACACAAGAAGCCCCAGGTTTGTAGGCCCTGGTCCTCAGGTGGCACTTTACCCCAATACCTGCTGGAAGGACACCAGAGCAGGGCATGAGCAATCCAGGAGGTCTCTGGAGTACACTGATGACAAATTCTTCACAGAGGTGATCAAGGAACCCACGAGGCAGATGCTCTGCTGGACCTGACACTTTACAAACAAGGGAGAACTGGTTGGGAAGGTGAAGGTCTGCAGTGAACATAAGATGGTGGAGTTCAGGGCCCTAAGAGGAAGGAGCAAGGCAAATGGCAGGATATCAGCCCTGAACACCAGGGAAGTAGAGTTTAGCCTGTTCAAGGACCTGCTTGTAAGAATTCTACAGGAGATAGTCCTGGAGAGAAAAAGGGTCCAAGAGAGATTGGCTGATTTTCAAGGATCAATCTGGGTCTGACCAGCTGGAAAGCAGCTTGGCAGAGAAGGAGCTTGGGGTCCTCATGGACAACTAGTTGACCGTAAGCCATCAACGTGCCTGTGCCATAAATATGCCAACAGCACCCCAGGCTGTATCAGGCAGAATGTTGCCAGCAGATGAAGGGAGGTGATCCTTCCCCTCCGCCCAGCCCTGGTGAGATACATCTGGGTGCTATGTCTAGCTCTGGGCTCCCCAGAACCAGAGATACATGAATATACTGGAAAAAGCCAAGGGCCATAGAGATGTTGAACAGACTGAATCCATCTAACAGAGCTGGGACTGGAGAAGAGAAGGATCTCATCAATGTGTATAAATACCTGATGGGTATTTATGGAGCCAAACTCTTCTCAGTAGTGCCCACTGACAGAACAAGAGGCAACAGGCACAAACTGAAATAGAAGAAATTCACTTAAAAATAAGAAAAAACCTTTTTTATTACAAGGGTTGTAGAACACTGGAACTGCTGTGGGGTCTCTGTTCTTGGATTCAACATCCAAGTGCTACGCAGGCTTCTCTAGTTGACCTGGCTTTGAGCACAGGGTCAGACAACATGATCTCCAGAGGTCTCTCTCTGTAATTATGACACTGATTCCAGAATGAATAATTCATATTTTCTTCTGGCTCTATAAATAATCTACATTTCTTTTGGCTTGGAAAATTTCATTGAAGAGACCCAAAAGGCACAACACACCTTGGAAATCAATTCTACCAAACTCAAGTATGTCCTTCAGGATCCAGACAGCTAAAGTACAACTGTAATCTTCAATATAGTATTTTACTGGCACAAGATAAAAGACCTCTTTTCTACTTAGGGCAGTCAAAATCACAGTAAAAATTAAAGTTGGTATGAAATCCATTTTATGGAAACATTTGCAATTTTTGCCTAATAGTTTTACAAACTGATGCAAGAACCCACAAAACCAGGACATTATTTGGCTTGCAACATGAAAAAAAAGGCTTTATCTTACACTGACCCTAAGAAATTGCTTTACATATTGTATGAGGCATGTCTTCAAAGTCTCAACATCATTTTCAGATTACAATTCTTCTTTCACCAATTATAGTCCCTTTGGTTTCTTTTAGATTCTGATAATTAAACTACCATTTCTATTGAGGCTTAAATGTGGACTTAGAAAATCATTAATTTCTCATTTCTAAATTCAAATCAGTTAATTATATTGTATTGATCTCTTTATCAGTAAAATGAGACTAATCAACTGTTTATTGTATAGGGAAATAGTGAGGATTAACATTTATTCCTATATTTATGACAGCATTCATGGAAAATACTAAGAAGTGCAGACTCCAAATCCCTGTCTTAAGTTGAAATTACTGGAGCTCTATCTCCCTACACAAAGGACAACTCAGTCCATGATTTCTAGTACTTGTCCACAACACCATAGAACCAGAAGTCGTACTCACAGAAACACAGCTGAGTACTTGTAAGTAACACTGACAGATTTTCCTACTCAATTCCCATTAGCATACCTCAAATACCCAGAGTTTTGATACAAAGTGATAGCTCACCCTTCATGTTTATCTCTCCTTAATTTCTTTGTTTATATACTATTGTGAAACTTAAAGTGTGTTTGACACAAGTTTTCACCAAGATGGAGAAGAGGCTGATGTTTCAAAGTCAAAACAATTTCTGTAAAACACCAGATGAGACAACTGTTGTCAGGATGATTCCTAGGGTGGAATTCCTGCTTCAAGTCAAAAGAGATGTGGTTTATTGGAACCAGTAACAGAAGTGCTCTGGAACACATTTGGAGTGCAGGGGATTTTGGAAAGCCTGGTGCAAAGCACAGCTGTGGCAAAGCAGGAAAAAAACAGTGGCAACACGAACTTCAAGACGTTTGGCATACCACGAGGCTGGAAATCAGTTCAAGTACATGAGTTGTCTGGGCACTGTATGGCTACTGCCTGTTGCCTTCTTTTAATACATGCACGTGCCAGGCACAAGCCAGTGTTTCCCTTGCACAGAACAGACAGCAGACTCATAGCTCTGGACAAACCCTGGAGAAAGGTGAAAAACAAGTCAACTGCAGTAACAGAAAGGAAGGAGACACACAAGTCCCTTGTCCTGCTTCTTTCCAAAATCATGGTGTTATTACCATAGGTGGGGATACCAGAAAATGGAAGTTTGGAACTGGTCCAGCTTGTGTGAAATATTTGAGCATTTGTTGCAAGGGACATGCAGAGTGATTACCGTACTCATCCTAAAAGCGGGAGAGGTGTCCTCATTGCCACACTCTGGAGTCAAGCCAAGCTGTGCTTTGCATGTTGGTCTCCATCTCCCCGCTATAAAGCATCTCAGGAATGGCTGCAGGTTGGTAGCATCTCTGACATTTTCACAGGCACAAATTTCTTCATGTCCTCCATAGCATGGGGTACTTTTTGATCTTGTGAAAATATTCACAGCAGATTTTTTTTTTTCCCTGTGTCCAGCTACAGAGAGCAAATTGGAAAGAAAAGCACCAGAAATACCAGCTAGGTCCAGGTTATACAGATAGATAGGTTTGTGTGATGTGGGTTTCTGTCTACTTGGACTTAATATCACATTTATGTCCCTAGGCCACTCAAAATCTGTCAGTGCTAACTAATATTCCCTGTCACTTCACCTTAGATTTGAATCCCTGACCTTCATCCAAAAGGTTGTGTGTCTCATTTCCACTGCCATCTCCTTCTAGTTTCTCTTCCTACGCCTGCAAGTTGAAATAACTTATTCATTTAACTATCCCCGCACTCCCAATTTCACACATGACAGAGGAATGTATGCTCACAGAAATTCTGACACCTACATAGCAATGGCTAACCAGCTGGCAAGCACCACGGAGTGCTATTAGACATCAGTCTTCAATCACCTCCAAAATATGCATTAGAAAGACCCTATATTCATTCAGCCTCCACAACCCTGGCACTGAATGCAATAAAGGTTGTTGAACTTTTTTAATGAAACCTTGTATCGTACTAAAATTATTACTGCTGTTCTATTTGTACTTCATTTCATATCTGTTTGTGTTGAAATGAATTTAATTTCTCCTTCAGGCACTGTTCTCAGCGGCTCCTATTCTAATTTTATTAGTTTTTGTGCCTTTAACTTTTAAAATTAAACACAATGGTTATCACAGTAGTACACAAAACTGATTATATGTCTCGGATTAATAAGCGTAAAAGGCATGTTTAGTTAAGATTATATCAGGGCTGTACCTGCTTAAATATTTTAATGGCTGAATGCTAAAAGAAACTTATTCTAGCCTTTAAATAAACCTCTGACAAGATTGCACACAGAGAATTAGGGGCACGACGAACAAGAACCTCCTAATGCATCCACTCGGTCCTTGTTATCAGAAGTAACTGCATGAAAAATCTGGTTCAGATGTTTATCATTTGAATGCATTCAGCAATTTTTATTCCCATGTTAGTGGATTTAATAACACAACAATTTCAGAATAACATAGGAATCTGTAGTTCTCTCTAAACTATTCTCCTACTGAAGTCTTGTAAAATTTACTACTGACTTTCCAAGCCATTCTTGGATGCTTCACTCCTGTTGAAAGAAGAAAAGATGCTTGAAGGTTGGCCAGCATTTCTTACCCCTGTCACGTTTTTCTTAAGAGACTGAAGCCTTTAGGTAGACAGTTCCCTTTTTGTCCACATATGGGAGGGACAGAGCAAAGCGAATGTGAGCCACCAGCTGGTTCAAATGTGGTAACATTGGAGGACATTTTAATTATGGCTTTGAAAAATGCTGATTGCAGGAAACTTGAATATTTATTAGACTGAACAACAGTAAGCAAAAGTGTTTACCTGGATTTTGCATGTTACAAATGAAATAAAATACAAATTAACTTGTTCTGTTGCTAAGAACAGAAAAGGCAAAAGTACTCTGTAGGTGGGCTGCTATTCCTGTCATACTGAAACCACTCAGCTTGGCAGGATAACTTACTTGAACAACGGCTGTCAAAGACAACCTCTTGGAAAAAGCTACTCCAAAAGACAGATCTTCTGCAATACATATAGCCCCAAAACATGTGAGCCACATCCTCATTTTCTGGAACCACCTACATTCACATAACCCAGAGTGTAGTTGCAGTTCTAGGTCTGGTAACTAACTTTTACTCTTCCCAGCTGCAGGACATCCAATACTACCACTGCTACCATAATTACACTGTGATAATTGTAACTGAGCCACATGTAAGGCAAAAAGTCACAGAACTGAAATATTTCTAGGATTTTGCCTAGAAACTTTACAAAATCTGACAAGCAACCTTACAGCTACTTTCTAATCCACGATTGATAAAGCGCTATTCTACATTCTCCAGTAAACATGCTTTTCCAAAAAAAAAAAAGCTAGCTATTGTTTTATTTCTTTAAAAAGACATGAGGGAAAAAGTTAGCAGAAACAGTAAAGAAGTCAAATGAGGTAAAAAGAAAGCTGCAGATAAAAAGTTTCTGCAGTTCTGTAGAAAGAAGCATTGACTCCAAGTATGTCACCAGAATGGCCCGTGACTTGAGGCCAGTATCATCAAATCAGCATAGGTTTGAGGGGAAGAAATTTATATAAACTGCTGCCTGGGAACAGATATTAGCTGGTGGTGTTGTAATGTGTCATGTGCCTGAGCATGTCACCAGTGAAAACACAACTGAGTACCACAAGTTCAGAAAACACATATGCAAGAATTGTGCCAGATCGCCTGCGCAGTGACCTGCATCTATTGAGCTACAGCAGATTCTTGCACTAAGGACATACTCTCTCCAAATTACCCCAAGTAAACACCAAGAAACAAAAACAGGACTGAAAACCAGGCTGTAAATGTATTGTAGAAAAGCTTTTAAGTGGTTATCAGAGACCTGAGTTTCCTCTGGGAAGAAGGACAAAGCATATTAAAAGCTCAAGGAACACTGAGCAGGACTGCACTGGCAAGGGATGGGTGTTAAATGGGCGGTTTATGTAATTACAAAAGTTGTGCTAGAGATGCCAATGATTTTCCATCACAGGGTTGTCTTGGCGTCCCCGTCCACCACCTTCACCGCAGCTGCCATAACAGCGGCTGGAGGTCTTCCTTTGCTTTCTCTCCAGGCCCTCTCCATCAGCAATCGCACCCATACGTCCACACTGGTTTTCATGAGCAAGAAAAGCGTTTAATTATCAGGTTTTAACAAAAATCTCCCTCCCACTCTCCCCACTCCCCTTTTTTAAACTTCAGTGTGGAATCTGGGCCTCAGTGCACCTGACAGGGTTTCCCCCACACCTGTGAGGGATCGGCCACCTTCAGTGGGTCACTGTGGCTACCAGGTACATCAACAGAGAGAGCATTTCTCCCCTCAAAGCGTTTCTCTCCTCTCCCACCGCCCAACTCAGGCTGAATCTGAGGAATTTTATCTGAAAGACAGGAAAACGGACCCTCATAGTCAGGGCGGAGGGAGAGGGCAACCTCCATTTGGCAAGCAGAGATGGTGAAAATGAGACATGCCGGGATTTTATCACATTCCTGGAAAGCTACTATATCATCTGATTTCATCCTTTTTTCCTGCTTCTCTAATATTCAACCCCAATTTCCTCCCAATTAATTCAGCCCCTAGAGCCTATTTATTGACAGCTTGACCACCGTGGAGGAAACAGAGAAGAAAACCAGTAAACACTTCATAAAGCACTGCTCATCTTCAGAACTTCATAATGGGCCATACATCTTCAGATATGACATGTGTATGCCTTCTAACCAGAACATGTTACATTTCAAGTACCCTTAAATGTCCCACAAGTTATTAAATTTTTAGTTTTCAGAATCTAATCTCAGATCATCAAAGACTTAAATCAACAACAGTTTATATATAAAATGAGATGCACATGTTTTTCTATATGAGAAAGTGCATGCACATACAAAATACAATAGAGTGTTACAAGATTAAAGTTCATTTAGCATGACATTTGTAGCAAATTCCTTTTCTGAAGTAACACTGCGGAACCCAGAATTATACCAAAACCAAAGAAGTGCATTTTCTTATACTTGAGGGGAAATACTGATGGTGACATTATCTAGGCCAGTAATAACAATGTGTTGAGAGTAAAAAAAAGAATCTGCCCTCAATGCTTCTGCATTTTGTTTTTGCAAAGTGTTTGTCTTCCTCCTAAATCCAGGACCTTATACACAATTTTTCATAAACCCACAATTTACTAGATATTAAACCGTATTTCTTGACTCCAGACTACTATTACATATTTTTAAAGGCATTTTCTTCATGCCAATCAGCCATAGCAAGAAAACTGCTTTTCCAAGGTTCTCAACAGAAAGGAAATTATGAAGTATATTACTATCACATTAGGAATATTTAACGGTGACCATATGACCAGTGGTCTAAGTACCAGTGAACATATACCTGGGTTTTGTTTAGATACAGGAAACAAAAGACCTTTCGAACACAAATGTTTTTAATCCATAGAGCATATGATGTCAGAGACATTCAAAGAAATTAATAAGCGAGCAAAAAAGATGTTACTCCAAATTCTCCCTTCCCATCTGCAGGGTCTGGACAGTTATTCCCAGTTTGGGTTGTTTTTCTTTTTTAAACCATTTTCTCTAATTGAACCTACAACCAAGGACTGTTTTATTTCACAGAGTTTCCCAGAATCCATCACAACATCTGAATAACCTCCATGGTGTTTAATGATGTGTCCAGCATCCCTCCCTCTCCCTATCACAGGGGTAAAGCACTTGCTGATTAAAAAGCACCGTTTGCATACGTTACACTGATTTTAGGCAATGGAAAAGATGTGTGCTTTACATCTGCAGGGGACAGTGATTAGATTTGGTGCAGTATGAAGTTGGACTGATTCCCAAGAAAGCTGTTCTCTGCATAAACAGACAATACGCTCATTTCTCTCAACATGTAGAAGCCTACCACGACAGCATGAGTCTCTACAGAGAATGACTCCAAGCAATATTCTATGGGCAGCAGGTTTGTAAACATGGAACATCATCTGATGTTTTTTTTCTGCAAGGGTCACATTTTACTAATTAGGTTGAATTTTTTTTTTTTATTGCTCATATATATTTACTGAAAAAATTAGTTTTCAGTGTCAAGGGCTTTGGCAGCACATCCTTTATAAATGAAAGTACTAGTTAGGTTTATTAGTTGGAACATGTTAACCACAGGCACAAAGAAGCCATTGTGTATGCCTGGTGGTTTGGTCACAAGTTTCTCCTCTCCCAAATCTTGTTGGCAGGATACTTCTCATTTTGGAGCAACTGAGCACTAGCCACATACCTAAATTGTGTAATAGATGGCACGTTAAATAACATCTCCTACACCAAAACAAGAAAATGTAAATTTTGCCAGATTTTTAAAAAATAACAAATAAAAACACAAAGGAAGCAGGGGACAGTGCTAACAGATTACAAAATTAAAATTTGAGTAAAAGTTGTACAATAACCTGAAAATTTGTCTCTGGACTAGATTGGCTGAGGATGGGAGCCCCTTAATTTTTATGAAAGGGGATGCATTAGACAACTAGTGAGCAATGTGTTCAGGACATCAGTGCAAGTAATAACACTCCTATCAACAGAGTGGGAAAGTAGAGAAGGACATAGCTTTTTTCTCATGGGTTTTATAGTAGGGAAGCACAAGAAAACTCTGACCCTGCCTAAAAGCCTTTGAAGCTGGATATAAGCCTTCTCTACAGCAGCCAAGAAACAATTTGTTGGATCTTGTCTAAACACTCTAGAGCTAATGCCGTTTAAATATAGTTTCGATTAGTCTGGCTGCATCCATCTGAAGTGAGCAATGTTGACGGTATTTATAATCTCTTTTTGTTTACCTAACATGCTCCATGCATTAATTTTCCATGTAAATAGCCAGCAATTAGGACCAATGTCCAGCAAATGTCCTTGAATTTCTAGTATCCCCATGATGTAACACTTCTTAGACAGTAGATCGTCAATTCATCTCTCTTTTCCATAAGACACGTAGATGTAAATACAGCTAGATCCCACTTTATCCCCAAGCTGAACAAACTGTCTTTAAAAGAATTTCACTGTAGCTTTCACATAACTCAGCAAAATGCACCCAGTTTGGACAAGTCACTGTTAACATCGCCTTAAAATGAAAAATACCTTGCTTTGAGAGCTCTATTTTACTACAGCACGAAGCATCTGAAGGAGTCCTAAAAACATGTCACCAAAACGTATACTGGGAGAAGATGGATTATTTCAGAAGGTGGAAGACATCATCTCCAGAAAGCTGCTGAAAGAGTCCAGCCTAGTTTCAATTATGTCAAAGAAGAGATCAAAGGGTTGGATGAGGAAAGAGGAAAACATACTAACTATACGTTGTGAATACTGGAGCAGCATCAAAGATGTACAAGGCTGCAAGTGCAAGGCCAGGAGAGTTCAGTCAGTTCCAGAAGTGTCTTAAAAAGACAACTGCAATGGAGTCTTCTTCTGACAGCTGTGTAGTCTCTGTCACTACTTCCTTGGGCTCATTCACTACGTACTACATGGACAGGCAATTACCAAATGACGATCTCTTTTGCAGGCTGCACATGCAGATGTTGCAGAAGCTCCTTTGGTTTTCCTTTGTGCTTTTCTCCCAAACCTTTCAGGTCATGAAAACAATCCCGCATTAATTAAATGAAAACCTCCCTCACTAGTTCTAACCGACATGCTGCTGTTGTCTTCACTGACTGAACATAAACCAAAACCACTGTGGTTAAGGAAAAAAGAAAATTCAGCTTGAAGTACAAGCAACAGTTCACAACTGTAAGCCTGGAGATTTGGATATGACAGCCCACAATACTGGAGCCCTTTCTCCTCTTTGGACTGGGCATATCCCAAGGCCTTTCCAGTGAGAAGACAGCTGAGCAAAGGTTATTTATTCATACACTGGAATTTGTTTTGCTCTTTTAAGTAGAAGTTTGTTTAATAAGATAGTGGAACTAACAAAAGCAGACTAAAAACTAGAGGCAGAAGAGATGCAACATGACAGCAAACTTTTCTCCTTTTCAGTGTTTTGCAGCATTTGAAACATTTAAAATAAGAACCAAGGAAACTTGGGGAGGCAAGTGATCAGCCATTCTGTAGACAGCTAACCATCTCTCTCAGGAAGCTTTTCACGATGTTCCATCTCAATATTCCCTGCTTAGTTTATCTCAAGCAATTATTCACGCTATGTACAGATATTTTGTCCTCCTCCCCCACCAACCCACTCACTTCAGATATATATAATAATTCTACAATCATTCTCCCCTGCCATTCCCTATCCTGTGCCTACATTTTGTGTTCTTTCCACTGAACTACTTTAAAATAATCAATGCTGCTTCTTTGCAGGAGTGAAAATTGAAAGCTAAAGATGGACTTCCAGATGAAGTCCCATCCTAAGATACCTGAACTGCAACAGATCCTTGCAACTGCGTTAGATGGTGGTGTGGCAGCTCCAGGAAATTCTATTCCAGAAAACCTCTCTGTTAACCTGGGGAAAAAGTGATTAAAAGGAATCACCTGTTCTTGAAAACATTAGTCACAGAAAGGGCTGAAAAAAATACTACATATAGAGAATTTAAATCCAGGCACAACTATCAAGAACAAAATATCTGAGGAGGAGGGTTTGTGAGAGCATGGGAAGGCCAACTGGCAGACACCCCTAGGACCAGCAAGAAATGCTGGCTATGAGAACAGACTTTGGTTTCAGAAGAGCCGAATAGTTAAAAAGAATCTCCAGTTTATTGTTGGCCATTTCTCATTTCTCTCTCTGTGCCAGGATTTAAAAAACTTGGGTCTCCTCTCTCTCACTGTCCTCTGAAGTCGTTCTTGTTTTAACTCCCTGTGCACATACCGTGATTCACACCTCTCTCCATCCTTTTTCGTTACTTCCCCTTTGTAACCTCCTTTTCCCTGACATTCCTAATTCCTCAGTTAAACATGTCAGAGTAAAAGGATTTCTCTTTCTACTGCCCAACCATGTCACTCCCCATGCCTCAAAATCCTCTTACTGAGTTTAATCCCTCAGCTTCCCCCACTTCTGTCAAACAGCTTTCTGTACTTGCTCTGAACTTCTAGAACTTTTATTTCAAAATCCCTACTTCCAAACTTTTTACAAAGCAGTATTTTAATTGCTCCCTATGTGTCATCCACGTAACTCTTCTCTCATCCCTCAACTGTAAAATCTTCGGGAGAGTAACCACCCCATTATTCTGTTTAAGCGTCCTGGAAACCTGGGATACTTAACACAACTACAGCTATCTGAATATAGCAAAATTAGGAGGGCAATTATATTATTTATTCTAGACTAGAACACCGCTCACTTTCCTTTTCTGTTTATTGGATCATAAGTTTAGGAGATATCACATATTCGCACAGAGGGTAACTGCATCTGGGCTGCAAGATTTGTATGCCTGACCCCAGAGTTTTCAGTGCCTGAGAAATTCCACCCTTCTACTAGCGCTGACGGAACCTTTTCGGCAGTGTGGGCTAAAGCCAAAGCAATACATCCATTTCATTCATTCCTCTAGAACACCTACTCGGCTTCAGACTACCAGTCCTTATTACAAGACGTTCACTGACCTGAACCTAAAAACCGTCCGGGACGACAGAAAGCCGGCAGGCAGTGCTGTGACACAGCTGCAGCTGGCGTAGCATAGGGAACAACAGAACAGCTGAGGTCACAGGTGTTGTCACCACCAACGTTCAGCATGATGGAATACTGACATGGTACCGGTTAAAATACAGCTAACTTCTCTCCCCTTTAGTAACCTGGAAGCCCAGGTTAACAGTACTACCTTCAGAAAAAATACTTTCTCAAAAAAAAAAGAAGAGTGTAAGTGCCTGACACAGTGAATGCAAAGCAGTTTTGCTCCCCACACTGGATTTTAAAGTAGCAATGGGTACAAAACTTTAAGTAGTTATTATTAACTACTGTAACAAACACCCTATAGACATTTATCATAACAAATGCAAATGATGGAGCTCTAAACCTCATCTACTAGCACTGTTCAAACCATTTTCTGTTCCAATAAAAGTTTGCATTACCTAAAAAATATTCATTGCCAGTTGAATTTCCAAAAGACACAACTTAGAATAAATGAACGTGGTAAATTGACATAGTTACAGCTGTATCTTACATCTAGATTCAGAGGTGGCGTTCATCACATCTTTAAAGTTGCAGATTTTTCCCATTCCCTCCTTCAGCTCTGCTGTGGGTAAATACCAACATTTCAAATGCCTTCTCAAAAACATTTTATCCATCTGATAAAGCTATGTTAAATGTTTAAATCTATTTTGAATTCTGCAGGACTCGCGGTATCAATATTTTCCAGCTATTAAAACTACAATTTAACTGAAAAGCGTCAAAATGCTGTTCATTAATATTGATTAGATATGTTTCTTTACAAGTTCACTGCATGTGCAACTGATCTGGTATTAATGATAAAATGCTAAAGACACCTACCTGTTTTATCTCCTGAAATCTCTTTACCAAAGGTTATACAGTGGCAGTGCCTCATAAATTTCCCTTGCCGTGATACAGCCTGTTTAACTAGTTCTATTGAGCCTTTCTTAATTTCATAATCAAAGAATTAATTACTTTTGTAGCTCAGCAATGAGAATTCTGTGCTAAAAACACTGACCATTTCAGCACAATTTTTAACATACTTTAAGAATGTTGAAAGCAACAGTTCATTCCTCTTCTCTTTCCTGGACTCTCCTAAGTAGTTTTACAAGCACAACCTGCCGGAAATAATCTTGGCCTGAGAAGTAGTTTCCTCAGTAGTTATTTGTAAGGATATTTGCTAATAATTCTACAGTCTAAAGTTATATTCCATCACAGTTCCTTTCAAATGCTCAGGAAACTGCAAAACAAAAAGGGTTTTTTTTTCCTAAAGTCATTCTGCTTTGTCCACTTCATATCAGGGTTATCTGCATATCTGTCACTCTGTTTTTAATTCTTTATAAACAATTTATAGAAGCAGAGCAATTCCCATGATGGGTTTTTCAGATATAGGCACACTCTTTTGCCCTCTGCTTAATCACTGTATTATGCAAACCGCACTCCTCTCACCCAATTTTTAAAGCATGGTTGTTGTCCATTACCACACATAACAGCAAGAAGCCAGTACGGTTCAGATGATAAAGTTCCTGCACGGAGGACACAGTGAAAGCTAAGCCAGGTTCTTCTGCCTGGATTTTTGCTTATAAAAATATCACACTTAATGAAGGGTCTTTTTTTAATTTTCTGACTGAGCATAATATTGGCAAAAACAAATCAGGCACCAGTCAAAAATAATCCCTTTGATTTACTCCTCTGATGACTAACTGGTTGAGTGCAATTCATTCTTGAAAGAATTTCGCTCCCCAAATCCCACACTGCGAGCGGCTTTCAGCCCCGTGAACAAAGTGAAGTGGTCTCTGGTTTTCATGGGGAGGCTCAGTGATGTGGAGAACTTTGGCAGGGCTACAAAGGCTCGGCAGAATGGAGGCAGTCTAAACAGATACGGCTGCTTGATTTCTCTGCCGGAACTGCTGAACACAGAAGTAAACTGTATGAACTCTGTTTGCTCACTCCAAGTATCACAAAAAGCACAGTTCATGATTAAGTCTGCTTTCTACTGACAAAAGCGAGCTCAAAAAACCCTTAAACAACAAGCATGTACGAGTGTTAAGTATTCTGTAGATACAAAAGAACTTAAATGAGACTGCTAAAAGCTTAGAGGAAACATGATCAGCACAAAGGACACAAACCAAGTCAGGAAATTAAAACGCAGAATGCTTCTGGTTGTTCTGCCTGGCAAATACAGGCAGAAGGACCATTCTAGATTAGGCACTTCGTAGGAACCTTGAAGCACTTGGACCTATATCCTTGTCGGAATAACTTTACACTTTATTTCAGGAAGGAAAAATCAATACGGATCAAAAGACTCTTTAAAACCAGGCTGATGCTCCAGGTATAAGACAGTACCCCCTCTCACGGAGTCACCTAACCACTGCGTCTGGAGCATCCACCTCAGTTCTCCCAGCTTCATGAAGACACTGCCAGTGCCATGGACTTCTATGAATAAAAACTGGAGCAGACTGGGTATAACTATACTGGTGCAACTGGGTCTTGATGCATCTCCACTTGGCCTCATTCCCCTCACTGCTCAGCTTTACAGAGCGCAGGCTCAACTTCACTGAGCTGATCCTGCAGATGTACTGTCACGGCACGGCAGGGTGGGCAAGAGCGTGCTAAGGTGATTCCAGTTCTAAAACTGCATTAAAAAAGAAAGAAGGGGATGCATTTCTCCAGCACAATCACTTGTGGCATCTTAATAAATCTAGTGCTCCGCAATGTTCAAATTCTGTATGATATCCCAAATCTCCCCCTCCTAAGCCACAGTAAAATGATCTATTCCATAAAAAAAGGCTACATTAGCCTGTCAAGCACAGAAAGCACCATTCAAAATATTTAATTTTGCTGTAAAAACCTTTTATTGTTGTTGCGTGATTTTAGTAATTCAGTTACAGCAAAAGCGATTCACTCCAAGTTACTAAACCAGTAATTTATTAATCATTCTCTCTAGCCTAGTAACTGCTGCACAAAATGCACTAAATAAAAGTCACAAACACTTTTTCCCTTGAGCAATCCATTTACATCATGCAGAAATTAGCTAGTGAAAGGACTGTAACAATTTCTTTCATCTTTAGAAGAGTTACAGTTCTTGAGCGCAGCATCACTGGAAGCCTCTTTCACCTACACTTTCAAACAAGACAGTAAATCAAAAGTACCAAATCTACTTTCAGTTGCAGTATTTTTCATACTTGCAAGACACATCAAAAAGTAGAAAACAGCATCATAGGTTTCATACTGTGAAATACTGAGTATGTTCAGTTAATATATAATAATGCAGAAAATACACTGCATGTGTTACCAGTGGTAGAGGTAAGAGAGAAAAAATATGCCCCAAGAAACAGCAAGTGAATCTGTTGGATTTAGTCACAGCACCTTGTCCTCCACACAGCCTCTTGAGTAAATAGCTTTATAAACCTTAACCGAAATGGAGTTTGCAGATACAGCTTTTGTTATTAGATATCATTTAAATAAAAGTCTCTACTACAAAACTCAGCCGCATTAGAATTTCAAGGAAAAGTGAGTTGTTCTTAACTTATTGGTGTATAAATACATGCTCTGGTCCATTCCCAGCTCTGACAACATTCACCGAATATCTTTCCGATTAGATCGCCAAGAACAATGTAACTCCATACCCAAGTATGTCAGATATATATTATTTGTGAGCCATCACACCCAGAAAAAAAGCATCTTACGCAGCAAAAATTTCTCCCCAAGTTTTCCAACTCTTCTTGGAATGAACAGGTTTAAGTGAACAAAAATATTCCTATTTCAGTGCAAAACATGCATTTCCAGCCAAAGATTTTTCTCAAAAGTACGTAAGCCAGGCTGTGCAATACAAAACTTTCATCAGCCAAAAAAAGGATTCGGCACATACAGCTTTTTTTTTTTTAATACAAATAAATTTAGAATACATTTTCCTTGGTACTTAAGATCCCCCTCATCGTTGTACCAACACATTCCCATGAATGCAAAAATAGAAATTTCTTCCTCCTAACCCACTTCCTGAGAGTGTAAGTAAAAAAATAACCCTATTCACTCAGAGACATGTTTAGTCGAGACAAGGAGGATGCAAGCAGAAGAGAAAGTTAAAATTCTAATAAATGGATATGAAGTCTGATTTTTTTCCTTGGGAGAATCCACTTCATCATCTATATTCATTTCCCCTGGCAGTTGTCTCCTACCTGTCCACTGGCAGACAAACTTAACTGTAGAGATTCTGAAGAGTACATTTAAAAATGGACAGTGAAGTCATGTAGAGCACTAAAATGAAGGTACTAACATCAGATCTTGATTCTGCATTCAGCAGGAAACTACTGCAGTCAGCAGAACACTGGAATGGGAGCTCAGCATGCAGGCTGCTGTTATTTGGTATTTGCTGAGTTTTTGAAAAGCTGCTTGATTTACAGCAAAAAAAATAAAGGAAAAAAAAAGATACGGATCATCATGAGTCATGGACCTGGCCTACTGCATCTTCTGGCAAACTAAGTTTAAGCCAGCGGTTACTAGCATCATGAATATTTGGGCATCCATGAGGACTATGAAATCCAAAAGAATCCCCAAGCAAAGGAATTACTTCATCCGAGAGCAGAACTCACATGCTTGGACTGAGGACTTGAGTTTCTTTAACGTGATGGGTCCTGCACGTGAACCCTCACAG
>BOSO01015438.1:15614-30511 GCA_018403395.1 Gorsachius goisagi | reverse complement strand
GCCCTCTTGGCCACCTGGGCACCCTGCTGGCTCATATTCAGCTGGCTGTCAATCAGTACCCCCAGGTCCCTCTCTGCCAAGCAGCTCTCCAACCCCTCGTCCCCACACCTGTAGCGTTGTGTGGGGTTGTTGTGGCCCATGTGCAGGACCCAGCACTGAACCCTGTTGAATCTCACAGAATTGGCCTTGCTCCATTGGTCCAGCTCCCTCTGTAGAGCCTTTCTACCCTCTTACTTATTTGTTTGATTTTTCTTTCTGAGATGGAAAAATTTCCTTCTTTCTGGATGAAAAATGAGGGAGGAACACACATAAAGCTCTTTAGACATCAAAAAGGTTAAAAAGTGCCTGTTCAATACAGGGATGAGCCTGAGTTAGCACAATAAGATACTCACTTTCTTAGGCTTATCTTGAGCTGCTTCAGGGCACTTCTAACCTGCCTGCTTAAATTAAAAAATGCAGTATATGGTAAACAAAATCACATTTCCCTTATGTCTTTCATCAGCAACATAGTCCATGGAGCTCAAATGGGACAAGAACTAGGAATAAAATAGTGCTGAAGAAGGAGAATTCCCAAACTAACGGTATTGGTATGGAAATTATTAGAGCAATTCTTGTAGTTTGCCACAGAGCTTGTTATTTAAAGAAACTATGGATACGTTACCCTGATAAGGATAACAGGGTGACTGTGCCTTCGGCAGAGCATAGGTGCACCTGAGTTATCTTTAAATTAATATTGGTCATGAGTTAACTGTAGCACCAAGGAGACCTTGGAGCTACAAAGTCTCCTGGAAAACAAAGCAAACAGTCCCATTCTGTATTCTCACACCTTTATGGATATGAACATCTGAAATACACAACTCACACGTTTGTCCTACACAGAAATACCGTGTATGCGCTCGAGGCTTACATTACAAGTAGTGAAACTGCTTTTTCATAAGAGAATCAGATGACAGTGCATATTAATTAGATAATTTAGAGTGAGGAATGCATTCTTTTGGGTTTTTTTCATGGTAACCCCCCATTGTTTTCCCCAATTAAATAGTTGCACAGATAACATGAGATATTCCACGCCTTTCTTCGTCGGGGGAGATGTACATGGAAAATTTAATGTGAGTGTAGCCCAGCAGAGTGCAGGAGGGTAACAGCCAAACTTGGGTCCTCTATCTCTTCATAGAACTGCCTAAATTTTTTAAGATTTTCTGTGTCTTGTGCTGAATAGCTGTTTTTCCTGATTCTTACCGCTCTGTCCCTCCCAGTACTTTCACCTTGGGATCGTTCCTTTTCAGTTCTCCATATCCTGCCTTAGTACCCTTCAAATAATTTCCACTCCCTGTGCCCTCTCTCTTCTATTCCCATGTCCCCACCTTCTTCTGCCACTAAATAGGATGTTGGCTGAGATCACACTGTTAACTTGCTTTATCGTCCCAAGCCTCTGTCTGTAAACTCTGTGTGTGTGGAAGAGACAGCCTTACTTTGCATTGCAAAGCACAGGTCCGTTTTGTCCCTTCAGCATGATGTTAATAAAAAGGATTCATAAGATAGAAAAATTTCAATATGCATTACAAAAATGAATAAGCATTGGTTGTAAGGAAAATTTTGAAATCAGCAAACTACTAATTGCTAGTGCTGGTGGTTATATACCTTGAATAGTATTGGAATAAATGTTTGATGACCAAGAAGTTCCAGTGTGTAATGCTTGTCTTGTACCGCAGTGCTTCTGCCATCGGCAGCCACCAGAGTACACTAAATCAATATCTTCTATTGACGGTGCGAAGCTATACATTTATGCCCACTAGACATTACTCCCTCAGTCACTTTATCACTTGCCTCCTCATGCTTGGCCCCATTGCTCCCCTGGCCCTTTCCTACCCTTCTGACACTGGTGCAGGTTCCTTTTCTTGAGTGAGGCAGGGTATAGATCTATTCTGCATCTAAACACATTTCTCTTTGGAAACTAGCTGTATTTATTGATTTATTCCACCTTCCCTTTCCTCCCAGCCATTTAGCCTAAATGCTAAGCATAATAAAAGTTAGAGCATCTGGTTCTGTGGCCTCTTCTACAGCAGACATGGACTTTGCAACAGGATCCTCTTCTTACATTGGATCTATTGTTGTACCAATTATCGAGAGCATGAGTCCTTTACAATTCCAGTAGAAAACTCCAGCTGCAGTGAATCATGATTTTCATTCAAAACATGCCTAGTTATATTCTTATTTTGTCACTCAAAGTGGCAGCTCATGTATCAAACGAGTCAGATGGACTTTGACCTGACTTCAGCTTTAGTGTGCGAATTGGAATTCCTTTTCCACAGGAACCAGATAATTCCCTTCTGACTGTAGACAGTACATCTCTGAATAGGAAAAGGGTTTGTTTGCAATCAGAATATCAATTTTTCAGTTTCATCTCATCTCAATAATTGTCTAGTTTGGCTGATAATGGCTTAATGTATTTTTGAAAATGAAATTAATTAATTATTAGAAACTATGATTTTTTTTTTTTTTCCCTCCAGCTGCTAAGTTAAAATCCGTATGTTTTACGGACAGGATGATAATGATGCCAATTACTTTTTCAACTGTTATTATTTTTATAGGGAGACAGCAATGTCCATTGCATTAAGTGGTAAGATATCCAGATCATAGGAAGTGCAAACACAAAAATCAGAGGAATTTCATCAGAAAGCTTGACAGGAAGAGGAGAAGGTGTAAAGATAAAGGCAAAGAGCCAGAACAATGTTTCACACAATTCTTTATGCTGTGCTAGAGAAAGAGTCCAGCTAAAGCATAAGCTGTTTTGATACTTAAGGATTCCTAAACTGATTTAATCTATAAGATTTAAGCTTTGTGCTTTTGGTCCTTGGAATTACACCTATGGCAGGTGCAAATTTTTTACCTGGAGATTTTCTTTAGGTGGACATTAATTAGAGTGACGTAAGGGTTACTTGAGCTTAGCATTATGGACATATAAAACTGACTCTAAGCCACTGTCTTTCCCTCCATGGCCTTCCTCCATGTACATCTCAAACTGCAGAGCTGAGACCCAGTATTTTGACTTCTGAGTTATTATCAACCAAAAAGGTGGCTTGCTAAGTATGGCTCACTGACAGGTATTTTTCAGAAAGCTTTTCATTAAAGGCTAATGGGACAAATGCATTATTTGGTCACATAAATGTACAGCCAGCCTGTGTCACGGGACTTACTCCATATATAAGCTGATAAAAAAAAAAAAGAGCAGAATTTGGTCCATTATGTTCAGGATTAATGCCTGAATGACGTAGCTACAATAGGTCTGACACCTTTTCCTGCTAATGTAATTGTATTTCATTGTATTATGAATATTATTAATTAACACTCCATTTGCAGGTGATCTAATCAGTTAATATACGCCTTTGAAAAATGTAATATTGCCCTACTGCAAATGGATATTTAAGCTGACTTGTAGAAATCTATTTCCGCTCCTTTTTTATTCCAATATTCTAACTTCATTGCTTCAATATTTGGCAGGGAACACTTAGAGTGTGTGAGGCATCCCATGATCGATATCCATAGGCTAAAAACACTGGTAGAAACCAGTGTGAAAACTGGAGGGTTTCCTCTGAA
Source organism: Gorsachius goisagi (assembly GCA_018403395.1). Lineage (NCBI taxonomy): Eukaryota > Metazoa > Chordata > Aves > Pelecaniformes > Ardeidae > Gorsachius > Gorsachius goisagi. The sequence goes on along the minus strand of BOSO01015438.1, from coordinate 26,914 downwards.
AGCACTAGCTGTCTGTTTGATCTCCCTCTCAAACAACATCTCCAACAAGCAAAAAGAAAAAAAAGCCAAAACAATCAACAGTTCCACTAAAATGCATTCATGTCAGCATAAGTGAGTTCTCTTAAATTTTGATGGGACATTTATGTAGATGTGCATCCGGAAATAAAATGAATGGGAAGTGTAACATAACCCATTTAGGAGGAGTTCTTCATTTATGCAAGAATAATAGAGAGTCTCAAATTCATGATTAATCATAAAAATTATGAGAGACCTTTCGTCCTCCTCCTCTGCCAGTATTTCCACACTTCTTGCTTTGTGTTAAGCTATAATTTGTTGATTAAATTAACATTTTCTATAGGCATGTTCATGGAATGAGCAACAAGGGTTATTATGGTCTTAAAGCAGTTTCCTTGGCATTTTACAAGGCGAGCATAAATCGCATTTCATATTTCAGAGTTTCCACTTCCCTTGAGGGCCTTCAATGAGAAAAGAGCTAACTTAAGCAAAAGAAAACGAAATGCCTGTATTTTTGCAGCGTTATTGCAAGAGGGAAGTAACTCTAGGTAGAAGGAATATTTTGAAAAAACCAGCATAGGACATTTTCACCCTAGTTGTGTGGCCTAGAACTCTGTTTTTTAATTTGATAATTATAGAAACATTGCAATTATATTTACTGATTTACCAACTTATTTTCCTGGATGCTGTACACGTTGTTTAGAAAGAAGGTCAAACCATGTATAATTAAGGTTAAGGAAATAAATAAAATAACTACCGATCTAGGGTATGAATTTGTCAGCCCAGGTATTCTCAAGCAGTTGGAACTAATCAACAGCACATTGGATTAAGAGGTAAGTATTACAGTGTCATCCCTAGATCATTATATAGATAAATATTCATATAGAGAAAGCAAAACTCTAATCAGAATTTTTTGCTTACTAGAAAAATAGGGACAAAGCGTCATCAATGGAAAAGGATGGTTCTAAGTATGCACAGGTTACATAAATGCTGATGAAAACCTTTGCATTTTAGGCAGACATTTTAATGGCTTAACCACCACATAGTTAAAACATGTTTAGTACTTCCACTATGGGGAAAGCAATGTCTGTATGAGAACACGGTTGTAGGCATTTTGTTTTTCCCAGTTACGAACATGCTACAGAATAAATTAAAATGTAAGGACAGCGAAGCTATGGATGACTTGAGATGGTTGGCTGGCACCATCTCGATACAGTATCACAAGGAGATACTAATCAACATCCAAAAGCACTAAATGCCAGCCGGTGTCTGAGGTAACAAGCTCTGTTTCTCAGCATCCATTAAAATAATGCCAACAGTATGCAGATGCAGCTATATTTCTAAATCAACCCATAAGCATTTCCTTGTCTATCTCTGGCTCATTTTCTGTAGCATGGTGTAGATATATCTATAGCTACTTGTCTTAGTATCACATATTTGTTTGCCAGGCACAACCTAATTTATCATGCTGCTTGAGTGGGTCTGTACTCCATGTGGAACACATCTGAGATCATCTTTAAGAGCTGGACTTGCCATGCATGCAGACAGATGATCTGCAGCAGCAAACCCAGATTTGGAATAAGGCTCTAATGATTTATCCATAAGGCTAAGTAGGATTGCAAGTTTAAATCTGCTACAACAGCTTGCTTGTTTCCACTGTGGGATAAACAGCAGCCCAGAAGAAAAACGAAGTCCTCCCAGACCAAGCTGCTCTCATCCCAGAACAGTCAGTCCTAGTTATTACTACACTTCTAGAGCATGCTATCTTCCAAAATGCAAGTGGAATTTATAGGCACTTTGAGTACCTTCTTGCAGAAAGAGAGGAAAGTGAGTCTAGCAGGCCAAAGATTTGCCTTGCATAACCTAGGGATTTTTCAAGTCTACAATAAAAGCGAGGTTGCACTGTTTGCACATTGCTGTCAGCCTGATGAAAGTCAGAGCTATTCTGGAAAACAAAATTAAAATGAAATATCAAAACTATGCCGAAAGATAAGATAATGTAGAGTTTGTCCCAGATAGGACAAATCTTATGTCAGTGATCCACATAAATATTAAGAATACAATGCCAGTTTGATACCCAGCTAGTTCTGCTGCAATACATTCCTCCTTTCAGACTCCTGGCTTGCATCTTACTATCTCAGTTGCTCTTCATTTCTTTTAGATTCTTTGGGCCAAACTCCAATTACCTGGAGAGGGAGAGTGGGATGGGAGGCTAAGAACATGTACAGAAATAGAACTTAAATCTTGTTGGACCTAGCAACAGCTGCAGAAGCTGCATTCCTATAAAACATTATTACCGATGCTTTCTCACTTTTAGATAAACAAATGTGACGTGCAATGACTGGGATTAGTTGAGGAAAATAGTTAATGGCTAAGAATGCCACCTTATATGTGAATGTAACTGGGGAGATTCAGATTGCTCTTTTTTTATATATAAAGGATTTTTTCTTGATGTCAGTTTTCATCTTGTCTAAGAGAATGACTTGTAAATTTAGAAAAAAATGCTTTGCTTGACATTCATTTCTTCATTATCAGAATAGATTTGGAGTAGTTAAAAAAAAGCTTTCATAGAGTGACTGCTTGAATGAGTGAAATAAAAAGAAAACAGCAACAATGAAAAAACCTAAATACAATCAAGAGAGATTATAAACGTCTCACTAAAATTGATGACAAAAGCTCATCAGCATCCAAATCCTTAATCCCAAAAAGGAACAGGACATTAAAAAGCTTCCTTAGAATTAATGTACTACCAGATTTTTCCTTCCAAGTCCATGCAACCAGAAAGTCCCAACTATTGCAGAATTATCAGTGTTTCTTCACTAGGAATTACAACCAATTTACAACCACACATATGAGAGAAACAACAGGTGAACTTTTCCATAATATTAACAACAAGGAATCCTTTGTGCAATAATATTTACCATTTTTCAACTTCAGTAGCCAATTCAAATAGTGTAATTTTGCTAAGTGGCGATTAAGAGAACATGGTAACAGGCTGCAAAAGGTATTAGAATGGGAGAGCTAAATTTTAGCTCCTTGAGTATAACTAAAAGTAAGGGAATGAAATTAAAACTAGAATAATCAGTGGCCTGATCTTCTAAACACTCACTAGCTGATATCACGCTACCTATTTTGAGAACCCCTAATTAATTACTACTCCTGGTTTTTGATAACACTCAGATATTTATAGAGTACCATCTCTTCCGTGCTCATTGCTAAGTGAAGCAACGTTGATGGACTAGTTTCAATAGCAAATGTGGCTCAATACTACATATTTACAGAAGTCAGTAGGCTACCTAACAGATTAGTGGGAACTGACTTTGAAATGTGTCATTTTGTGTATTTAATCTCCCAAGCAAAGTGTGAAAGCCCCAGAACTGAGGCTTTTTGAAAGGACTTGCAGTGAAAAAGCTTGGTGCAGTTGTTTTAAAAGGTCTTCAATTTGAGTATTTTTCTACACATCCTCCAGGCCATTTGCAGACCACCAGGACCAATCATCCAATTTCCAGCCCACTATTATAGCCTTTTTCCTGAGCGCAACTTGTGAAATGGCTGCTGATTAAGTGAATTTTTCAGGCAATGGCAATAGGCTATTCTGTGCCACCAGCTTTAGGAGCTGCCCCACAAGGTAATAGATGCCTATGTCAAAATGAACCAGAGGAAATTATTAAAGGCTTCCTCCAAGTCCCTGGAAAAGATGGTATCCAGGAGCAGCATGAGGAAAATTAATCTAGCCTGTCACCCTGTTCTATCCTAGGTCTGAGGAACATGTCTTGGACAGAGGATTCCAAAGATCAGCTTACAAAATAAGTCTGGATGACATCTTTCCAGGCTCTTCTATGATACAAAAAAGAGCAGTGAACACAGATTTTGTGCATTGTTTGGTTTATGCAGGTATGGTCAACTGTACTGGACATGTGCAACAGAAATATTTTTGGGGATAGTAGTGGCATCCTCTCACATCAGAGGGATGTAAAAGACCTGCTTTTCCAGAAGTGGGCAGAGTACAGTTCAGGCTGTAGCCAAATAAAGAAAATCTTATAATCTACATTTTACTATGGAAACACCAGATCAGAGAACTCACATGAGTTATAGAAATTGTAGATTAAACGTTTAAAAAGTCTCTGGATTCTAACGAAACCTCAGGCTTTTGATTTAAGTCCTCCTCAAAATAGCATAGTTTTTTATCTGAATGATTGCAACTAAAAATAGAGTGAGATAGGTGTGCAGTTCTCAGCTGCCAAAACCTGGGAACTATCGCTTTCTTTTGGGAAGTTTTAACTTTCTTTTTTTCAATTGGACTTCATCTTTCTTTTTCCTCTTCACATATATTAGCTCCTACCGAAATCCTTCACACTGCATTTAGAACCAAATAAAGCATTAATATGTTCATCTGTGTGAAATGTTCTCTTAACTATTACCTCGGGCAGTCATTTAGTTGAATCTGATAGGGGAATGCATTGACATTGGTAAGGTTAATGACCCAACGATTAACAATACACACTTTGCAGCTCAATGCTTCCAGTCACTGTTTCGCAGAGTGATGTGAACAATGCCATGTAGATTATGCTACGCTACCTGAAATGGAGTCTTTCTTTCTAGGTAGGATCTAGGTGATGTAAAAGAAATCACCCCATGCTCAAATTAGTAGTTCTAAAAGATGGGCAAAGTTTTATACTTATCAAAAATGTGAGGAAATTCACTGAGCTCATAGATGATACTATATTAATCCTGATTAGCTCATAAAGTCAGTCATCTTATAATTTGTGTCCCACTTCATTTAGCTAAATCATCCACAATTTTAAAAAGATACTTTTTATGCTCGTAATTATGTCTTACTAAAGCTGTAGTGCTATATTGGATCATCCACAGCACAGATCTGATCTGAACTGATGATCCACATGATTGCATTTCTATCCAGAGCGCACAAGATGACTTTTATGCTGACCATGGGTAGGCAGATGTATTTGGTGGAAAAGCAGAGCAATAGGGAAGAGCAGCACAGAGTCTCACATAAGGTCATCTGGATCAAATTCAACTTTTCAAAAATTTTGAGTAAACCTCAAAACACGAGTTGGTAATGTTTCACAGTGTGCACCACGAGACCGTGGTGGGTTTGACTGGCACTATACATGTGTACCATCCTCTGGAAGGGGGATCTATCTTTGAGTACAACAGTTGCATCTGAAATAGGGTTCCTTCTTGAATACCATATTCTGTGGATATTTTTTACCCTCAAATTGTAGTTGACAACAGTAATCTCACTCAGTTACCTTTAAAAAAAATAGAATTTACTCTGAGTTTTATCAATGGTTTTGAGAGCACTGGTATCTAAAAAAGCATAACTGCAAGAAACATTATCTCATTTGAGCATTCCAAAATAATTTATAACATTAAGTAATTCACTCAGCTTCACAGCACCCCACTTTTGTTATTAACACTGCAACAGCATTTTCAAGTATTTCACAGGACCTAAATGTAGGCTTGGACTGTTTGTATGAAATAATTTTCAGGTTAAGTTTAGGCATAATATAATGAACTTAGCAAATAAATAGGACAGTGGCAAGTCTTGCTAAGGAAGGACAGGAACAAAATCACATGGTTAGTCATATCTGTCATGAAGGCATCATAACAGATTAGTGACTAAATTTATTTTTTTTTATTTATTTCAAATTAAGAGCGGAGTTGAGACATGATCGGCTTACAACATATTTGGTTTCCAAATTTATGCACTTGAGCGTTCTGATTTTCAGAAGACCTGTTCAAGAACATGCTTAATTAATGGAAAAGGTAAGTGTTCACAGTCTCTGAAACTTTTAACAGTTATTTAGATTATTAAGCATGGACTGAAGCAACGTTCTTAGTTATTTCATTATATAATGTGGAACTACAGCCCAGATCCTCATTTGCATTTACATGTTAGATCCCTGCAGCAAAAGATATAAACCATAAATTACACAACAGATACAAATGGGTTAAATTATCAGTCCTGGAGAATGATTTTCAAGGAGAGGAGTCAATCTCACCAGGGCAACACATTGAAAAAGGTATGTTTGTTCTCAACCATCTACGTTAGCCTGTGCCACACAGTATTCACCTTTGTCATATAATCATAGCATCATTTAGATTGGAAAAGACATTTAAGATAAAGTCCAACCGTTGACCTAACCCTGCCATCCCACCACTAAGCCATGTCCTTAAGCACCTTGTCTACCCAGAATTTAAATCCCTCCAGGCATGGGGACTCAACCCCTTCCCTGATCAGCCCGTTTCAATGCTTGACAACCCTTTCGGGGAAGAATTTTTTTCTTAATGTCCAACCTAAACCTGCCTTGGTGTAACTTGAGGCCATTTGCCCTCATCCTATCGCCTGTTACCAGGGAGAAGAGACCAACCCCTACCTCACTACACTCTCCTGTCAGACAGTTGTAGAGCATGATAGACATTGGCTCACATACTGTAGGTTTTTAGACATCTAAGACTTTAGCAAGAAAATTTATGAACTGAGGCTTGGGCAATTACCATTCCTCTACATCCCCCTTGCATACAGTGCTGCGTATGCTGCACCTGGTAGACAGGCAGTGTAGAAGCATTCAAAAGCTATCAGCATCAGAATGCATTACAGTGCTGTGAAAGGTCATTTGCTGAACATTAGAGGCAGAAGGTATATGCTAATCCATGCCAGTCACTCATATCAAGAGGAGAAAATTTCATGAAGAGAAATAGAGCTCTGTTGTAAGAAAATCAGGATGACAGGCTACAACTTGAATGCATGGATCAAAGAAAAAGAGGTAGGAGGCAAATTCTCTCTTCCATGCCTGACAGAAGTGGCAGATGCAGGCAAGATAATGGCAGTGAAATATACCAAAGACATATAGCTGTTAAGCAAAAATGCCTTTTATTTAATTCCCACGATTTCTCCTTCCTTCTTCTATAATCTTATGGAAACAGAAAAGGCTGGCTGAGTCATTCTTGACTGGTTTGGAAATGATATATTAATAATGTTTTACTGTCTCTGTTCCGTCTCAATACTTGTAACATTTTCTGCTCATGAATATGTAACTTGTTTAATGTATATGCAGATCACCCTTGTTCTCAGAGCAGGAAATTCTGAGTGTATTTTTCAAGGTTGTGTTTTAAGGAAGCTATGAATAGAAGAAATCTCTTGGGTCACCAGGTTCTTTCTCAAATGGACAATCATCCTCAAGTGCTTTAACCTGATCTATTTCTTTCTTAAAGTAGTTAAACTTTTTACTTCTTCTACTCTTGTTGGAAAGCTGTTCCAGATGCTGACCACCCTAATGGTCAAAAGCAGTCACCTCTCATGTGTTGTTTTCTTGCATCAGCCTTGTCTTTCCACCTAAGTATTTTTTTCCTATTCCTAGGAAGTTATGCCATTGCTGTTTCCAGACACGTCATCACTGATCAGCTTATTCTTGTGGGGCTAAGCAAGGCACCTATACAATTTCCTCTAGTAGACTCTCTTGCCATTGCTGCCAGGAGCTCAGTAGCCAGTCTCCAGATCACATCTAGTCTGAATTCTTCAGGGTGGAGAGAAAACAGTACTCTAAATGAGGCCTGACTGGTCCTTTGAACAGCAGTGTTAATACCTGCTTGTAGCAGCTATCCCCATTCCCACGAGGAACACGCAGCTTCATGGAGTGACTAATCTGACCTATTTTATCCACCTCCCTCAGGATGACACAAACATATTAGGGGTAGGATCCAGATGTCTTTGTACAAGCTAGTCACCACATCTGAATCTTACTCATTCACGGATGGCAAGAGTTATATGGTATTAATTCTGTCCCAAAAGCAAGACATTTCACTTTGTTTTTCTTAATTTTATTTCACTTATTGCTCACCTGTCCTTTACATTAGTAACTAAATAAAGTCAGTTCCAAGGTGTTCCTCTGGAAACTCCACCACTCTTAGGCTACTATATCCTCTTTCAAAGTATTCTCACATTCATTCTAATGGGTGAAACAAGATTCTGTATTCATCAATGCCTACTGGCTTCAAATCCCTTTCAAAGAATTCCAAACAACCTTTCTTTCTTATAAAAAACCTTTTGTCTCTCAAATAGTATTTTTTTCCCCCCAATATTTACTTCTTAAAGTCTTTAAACTAAGGAGAGAAAAAAAAATAAAGCCACTTCCTTTGAAAACAAGGTGTGTGTGTGTATATATATATATATATATAAAAATATATCCAGATGACATATTGTAAGGGAAAGGTCTCTTTCCTTTGCTCTAACTTCAGAATTTCTTCTGTTTAGAAAAGTTCTAGTAGGCATGTTCTAAAATTTTAAGGCTAGAAAGATTCAAGTCCCAGTGCTCAGAAATATTCTCTGCCGCTGTTTAACTTACTGGTACAGACACAACCTTCGACTTCGATGAAGTAAGTGATAATGTACTGCCAGACACATTTCTTCAATTAATAGTCATACCTTAAATACTTAGAGAGCTTTTTATATTATGTTATTGTTCAAGTGACCTTGGACAGTGCATAAGCCAGATGACTTTTCACGTAAGAGAGTGTTAGGAAGGTATTATTATTGTATAATGATATAAGTACCTACTTGCAATTAGATTTTATAAAAGAAGTTTGTAATCTCAAACGTTCATGAGACACCAGGCCCCGTACACTACAGAGAAAATGTGAGTCCAGTAACCTTTTCGGGCGGAACTTCCAAAACAGTAAGTTTTTTCAACTTCCGAGACCTTTGAGTGTTTATAGAGTTACAGGCACTCCTCACCACAACAGGCAAGATGAATTCCCTCACTCGGACTCACATTATTAGACAGGAAAGAATATATTATACCAAATATGATGGCACGGACCGACCAATATTTGGAATGTAAAGGAAAGTACTTTCATCAATCATGTCCCCTGCACCTTTTGATAGGGTTGAAGGTAGAAACTTTTGTAAAAATTCAAGAAAGCCCTGCCTATTACCTGGCAGGTTTTAAAGCAACTTCTGCAAGTCCCTTTTTTTTAATTTTCACTATTTTTATTTCTTTTGGAAAAACATAAATATCCAGCAACACTTGATATTCACATCAAACCATTGTCTCATAGAAGAAGTATTAATTTTGGATAACACACTTTTTCTGCCTATTTGACTACTGACTTGTCTATATCTGGCAAGCCATTCTTGCAGGGTCTGTTGAAATTACTGAAGACTGCAATGATCTAAGGAGGTAACTTACTATACTTTCTCTTTGGTTTGGATCACTATTGAGGTCTTTGTCTGGCATCAGTCATTAAAAATGTTTCAGATATTTACTTTGAATAATGAGGTATCTTGCAGGCACTGTTTAATTTTAATGCCAGAACTATGAAATTAATGTTCACATTAATTCTGGGTAAAAATAAATATTTATATATGGTTTTGAAAACTCCTCAGAAAACAGGAGACAAATTGAACTTAAAAAAAAAAATGTCCTAGAAATTCTGCTAGAAAAGAAGACAGAATCTCCTGATAAATCTTTTTTTTTTTACCTTCATATTTGTATTACTATCTGTAAGTGGACTCTTTTCTTTTTAATGTTACATTCCAACTAAACAAATTATAAATTAGAAGTTCTTCTCTAATGCAGGATTAAAACAATTAACAGAGAAGACACCACCACAATTCTGTAACTTCATAAGAAGCACAACTTTGTACTGTTAAGCACCTGCTTGTCCCAGGACTGTTACAGCTCTGACATACGTAAACCAAATTCTCCCCTACAGCCTGAATGTTGGTTTATAAAGAATTTTTTCCAATCTTGTTGTTAAAATTTCTCTCATAATACCCAGTTATCAACAAAGAGCATTTTAATTTTTAGCAGTCTAGATTTAAAAACAACAGTGGTATTAGTGACTTTTTGCCAGTGAGTTTTCCTTCTTCATCCAACAACACGTACAGTTGGAGTATAGGCCAAGTTTTACCTCTTATTTTTGTTTATTTAATATCAAAATTGCATTTTCATATCAAAAGTACATTTTATTTTACCTGCTGAGGAATTTTGCTAGTCCCTCACTTTGTAAAAGCTAAATATATAGTGAATTAAACCTTTTTTATGATTTATTGCTACATGTGCTAGGATATTGCTAAAAATCTTTTTGGTGTTAGGGACTAGCTAACTCTTTGTCTAACAAGGTTTTTGCAGAAGAATGTGAAAAGTGGAGATCATTTATAGCAATCCATTCATCAGACATGGCTGGTGATAGCTATTTAAACAACAGTGTAGCAGCAAGTCAATCTTCCTTCTACACAGGAGATGCATGATACACTTCACTGTGCTTATGGGAAGGGTTTCATTCTTTTAAAAAACCCATGTATATCTTTAAAAAAAACACGTAAGGTATATCTAAAAAATGCATTTTATGGTCATGCTACTGCCCAACAGAAGCAACTGGCAAATTCAAATTTAGGTCAAAGAGTTTGGGTTTTCATTGTCTTTTTTTCTTATCCCATGAGGTATCACATGATTTCAAGGCACAAGGTACATTTGACAGCAAATTTTGAATTTTTGTTAAAATCCCATCGTGATGAACGTACAGTAAGATGGAGATCATGGTTCCGCAGTCTCCAGAGATTCACATTGTTTAGTCAAAAGCTGTTTACTGCACTCGATTATCACTGAAAGTGAATACAAAATTTAACGTCAGCTACCTGAAGCTTGCATTAAAATGACCTGCTTATAGCTGATGCTCCACCTCTGCTAATGACCTAAAAGAATCAGGCTTTCTAGATGCAAATTTATTTACTAGTTTAAAATTAATTAGATCTCCCTACAAGTTAAACTGAGGAACCTTCCTGTGTGTTTCAGACTGGCCATTAGAAGATCAGAAGGAAGGTAGGTTTAATCAGATCAAACTCCTGCTCCAGCAGGCATTCAGTCACATATAGCACTCAACACACAGGATGGCTTTGGATCAGTATCAGAACTCAGCATGGAGAAGCACTTCTGTGCTACTGACTTCTGTGCATTGGACAGACTGAAAAGTCCCAGTTCAAGACCTGAAGACTACAGTCTTGGGTGCAGGAAAGATTATAGTGAAAAACTATAGGAACAGCTAAGAGAAGTTCATTGGTGGTAGTACTAAAATAAAAAAACCCAAACAAAACAAAAGGAAGGCACCAACAGTTTCAGAAGATAGTTGGTATACATGTGCAAATACCACATTTCCAATTCAATTCTGGCTCCTGGCAATGTTGAGGGGGTACAGAGCATTTTCCTAAGCTATAGTAGAACAAAGTTGTCCTGGTTTCGGCTGGGACAGAGTTAATTTTC
>BOSO01015437.1:50696-61490 GCA_018403395.1 Gorsachius goisagi | reverse complement strand
AAAAAAAAAGTCAAAGCAAGGTCATCTCATTGTAATATATAAACATAAGTTGTCGTAGAAGTTGCGGTGCTCACTTCCCTTTGAAAAAGGAAAAAATATTTTGCTTGGTGCATTCCCTAGTGCAGTCTGAGTGGTTTATGTCGTGGTAATAGCATCTCACTCTCCTCCTAGTCGTTAACTTTTTAATGCCACGAAGACAGTGTCTATCAGCAAATGAGGTGACAAGGCTGAGGTGGTTGCGATTTTGACAATCTCTGGGACTTCTGTCACGTGGGAAACGGCTTTTCCAGTTTCAAGTGGTAGAGATAAGTGTTCAGTACAGAAAATAACGAACAACTCGGCCTCAGCGTCAAGCATGTTTTTTGTGAGAGCTGCAAACAAGCTGTTCATTGGAAGTTAGAGATACAAAAGCATTTTCAGAGGCGAATTTTCTTCTGCCTCATTCTTCTGCCTGCTTTACCCGGAGGGTGGGACTAGAGCATCTCCCAAGGTCCCTTCCAACCCCTGCCATTCTGGGATTCTGTGAAAAGCAAATCTGATACTGTACAGAAACTCTGAATTGTTTCTGCAGGGCTGCATCAGGCATTCACACAAGGGGTTTCTTTTACCGATTCAAGACAATTTTTCATAATTAATCCATTGGCGTGCTCATTGTCAGCATGTCCACGGTGCCAAGGAAGGCGCTTTTGTTTGTGATGGTTTGCTGAAATGAAGCAGTTTGCAGTGGCTTTGCTTCCACCGTGACTTCTTTTGCCCCAGGATGAAGGGACAGAGTAGCGAGGGGAAAACCCGCTTGCTCACGTTAAGGTGAATAAACTGCAAGTCTACTGCTGAGTGCTGGTGGCGGGAGGGGGGGACCAGGGGAAGACCTGGAGGAGAAAGTGGTGGAGTGGAAGCAGTGCTGAAGTCCAGACATGGAATTGAGCAAAGGTATTCATCGGAGAGGAAAGGAGGGTAACGCCACGTACTGGCCGTGAACTTTGTCGCTTTGTGTGTAAGAGAGAGAAGATGGCAGTTGAATACTCTTTCTGGAAACCCATTAAGCGTTGCCTTTCTTCTGCTTCTCAACAGTGCTATCATGACTGGATCTTACAACAATTTCTTTAGAATGTTTGACCGAAACACGCGACGGGATATCACCCTAGAAGCATCCAGGGAGAGCAGCAAACCTCGTGCCATCTTGAAGCCACGTAAAGTGTGTACAGGTGGTAAAAGAAAGAAGGATGAAATAAGCGTTGACAGTCTGGACTTCAACAAGAAGATTCTTCATACAGCGTGGCATCCCATGGAGAACATCATTGCTGTAGCTGCCACCAATAATTTGTATATATTCCAGGACAAAATTAACTAAAGATGACTTACCTGAGGACAGTCTCGTCATCTTGCATAGTTACGCTCAGTTGTTTATCTGTAAATGAGAAGGCCTTGTTGTCCTACCAGTGAAGAACATTGATGCACTTACTTCCCTTTAGATAAAGGAGAGGATCTGGCCTGGGGTTTGAGTTCATGGTGTAGTTCTGCCTTCGGTGGGGGTAGGGAGCGTCGGTCGCAGTTTTCTGGGAGACACCCTCTAGAGGCAGAATCGATGGACAGTGCTCGGTAAGGCCAATACTCAACACAAATGTATTTATTTAAGTCTGAGCCTTCCTTTCCAGTTTATAGACCAAAAATTTAACACCCAAGAAGAAAAAATTGTCATAAAAATGTAATTTCTATCTCTCGCGCTCTTTCTCTGCTGTAATATTTGGGCCTTTCAAAACATATATTGTGCTTAACGCCTGTAAACATTCCTCCTCTGGCCTGTATCTAGGCTTAGGTGTTTTTACCTTTGAGCACTTAGGTAGGTCTTGAGTTGGGTTCGTAGACAGGTTTCCATGAATATTTACTCACCAACTGTATCTATAACCACACCTTCTGGTGTAAACCACTTAATAAAATAACAAGCTATAAAAAGTGTTTTTAAATCTGAAGGTATGTATTCAGTCTTTTTTTTTTTTTTTTTTTATTGCATGTACTGAGAATTGTGCAAAATAATTTTCTGATGGGCAGATTGGACAAGGTTTGCCCCAAAACACTGATTTTTGGCAGACTAATACAGACTTTTTTTGTGTAGTATTTCAAATTCTAAATTGAGAGTTTCCATGAAATTGTTGGTTAGTTTAAGTTGCACTGGTTTTCTTGTCAAATGCTGTCTGTGTGCCCAGCAGGAGATGGAAAAGGTTAGCATAGACACGTCCACAGCCTTAACAGAAAGCGACCACCTCGCACAGAAGGGAAAACAAAACGTTTAACAAATTCTTCTCCTTTGAAGAGAAAAGCTCCCTTTTTCTGATGCCTCTCAACGTTCGATAGAGATATACCTGACGTGCATTACGGTTTTTTAACCTTTTTAGTATTTGTCATGAAGATAGTTTATTTTAAATATTCGGCGTTACATATTGTATTCCACATTGCAGGTCAAGCCAGCAAAAAAAAAAAAATAACAAAAATCTTGATTATGCCAAGCAGCAGCGCAGCTTAACGCCTTCTAGCACGCTGCGACGTCAACGCCGAGATGTCAGGAAACAGTGAGGCTACGAGCTGGCGCTAACTGCAGTGGCTCTAACTCCGTTCTTGCTAACGTTTTTTTAAGCCTTAGGTACTTTTTTCTTTTTTTCTCTTTTTTTCTTTCTCCTCCAAAGAGGCCTAAAACGCATCAGCCCTCTCCTCGCCCTCAGCTAGCCGGGGTGAGAAGCCGTCCCGAAGCCGTTGCAGCACGTTGTAGTGGCACCGAGGAGCTAGAGGCCACCCTCTGTGAAATGTGCCTGCAAATCAGAAATCCTTTCTGAAAAACGAGATCCCTCGAGCTTCCCAAAGGAGATAACAGCAGTGTGGTTTACGCTCCCGTTTTCTTAAAATGAAGGTGTGTTACGATTGCGGACTCGGATCCGCGTACGCAAGAGCGAAACGTCTCCGGCCTTACCCTCCCGATTCATGTCCGTAGAGTGCCACTCGTGCCCACAGTAAGCTAGTAAGTACAACTAACCCGGAGGTTCTACAAATAATGCTTAAATGAAGAAAAAAAAAAAAAAAAAACCACACCCCAAACCTTATCCTGTATATTGGTTGTGACACTATTTGAAAAATCTTGAAACGCGGAACTCCCGGGTCACGAACGCGTTAGATTTGACCTTGTTCCTCAGATACCGAGCAGAGCGGCTGCGGTGGGGTTGTACATACTTGTTCATTTATTTTGACCAAAAAGTTTAATAAATTTTAAATGTTTACCTGGACTTGCTCTGTGTATTTTGACAACGTTTTCTTCCGTTTGTGAGGCGATGGGCGAAATGAGCCCGCCTGAAGATTGTTTGTGTTTCTGTTTTAAGCGGTTGGTTTCCGAATGGTCGTACCGCTCACTCAGAGCTGCCTGTTCATACGCAGTGAATCTATTAGTGCTGTCTATTTTTGATCTATTTTTTCAGCAGATGTAAGTGGAATATGAGTAAAAAGAAAAAGGATATGACGAGATCTTCTATTATATGAAACATGATTTGCTTGTACCACTTTCAATTAAATAGTTTTTGATGACTAACGACACTTTTATCACTTCATTTTATCGAAAACCAGGTTGTATTGCCCGTTTGATTAAAATTACTGTTTTTTCAGATACTTGCCCGAAACCACCCTTGACTTCTGGGACCGGCCCAAGAGCGTTGCGCTGCTCGCCCTTAGAATTCCCCGAAGGGTTGACCTCCAGGAGCCGGAGCGGCTGGTCAGGTGGTAGGGATCGGTGCTCGGCTGCCAGGCGCGCGTCCGGACGGGCTGCGTCCAACGTGCGGAGCCGCCGTCCCGCGGGCGTTTCCCAACGGCGAGCTGGCTGCTGGCCGCCCTTCGTTCCGAGGAAGGAGCTGGAAGAGCAGCAGTTGTCTGTGCTAGAGCTGAGGTAAGGGGCCTGAAACTCGTTTTGAGCGACGACGAGTCCCGAGCGCCCTTAGCTGGGGCTTGAGGGAACGTCGCCTGCCGAAGGCTTTGTACACATCCACAGGCTCGTGCGCGTGGTGTAGATTGGCAGCGTAGTTGCCCTTTGGCCAGCAGAACGTGGGCGTCTGTGGTAATGGTAGTCACCAGCTCCCTGGTGAAAGGGTGGTGGGAGAAGGTGAACCACCCTCAGGGGTCTGTGCTTCCTCCCGGGGGTGGGTTCGGCAAGTGCAGGAATGGGATTTAAGGTTAAACACTGAATTCTGTTGGGATTTTACACGGACCACAGATACCCAGACTGAGAGAACTGGACTTCCCATGGAAGTGGCTCCAGAAAAAAACCACATTGGTGAGGTGGAGTAAGAGATGGGGGGCAGGTGTAAATACAGCCCCATGTGGATGCACAGCGGTTTTGGGAAACCTGGAAGCGAGGTCCAGGGATCAGCTCTAGTCCCTGGGCCAGTGGCCGTGCTCCTTTGGTGGCTCCTGGCCGTGCTCCTTTGGTGGCTGGTGGCCATGCTCCTTTGGTGGCCGGAGGTGCAGGGGCTGAGCTCGGGCAGGGGCCAGGGGTGGCAGGGGGCGCTGCGCCTGGCAGGGGGGTGGCCGAAACGCGTTGTACAACCTGATGAAACGCAACGTGCCTCCTAAGAGCGCAGGCACTTAATGCGTGCTGCTGATTGCCCAGGGAAGGGAAATGGGGAGGGTGCTGGGAGGGGACGTGGGCAGGGGAGGACCCGCAGCGGGGTGGGCGGTTGCCGGCCCTGGCCGAGCTGGGGCGTTGGGGTGCGGAGGGCGCCCTGCTGCACCCCTGCGACCTCTCCTGGGAAGCGCCGCCCTTCGGACCGACCTGATGTTGCCCCCGTTGGGTGCTAGAGCGCTATTTTTTGGGGCTCAGAAGTCAGAGGAGTTGTTTCTGTCAAGCTTTTAACCAAAGCTCCTTGTTCTGTACCCTGCCCAGAGGCCATACCTAGAACCAAAGTAACCTTCCAGCCTCGTGGGAAGGCGTGCAAGGACTTTCCCAGGAATGCCCTGGAATGACAGGAGGGGGGCGAGCAGTGTTTCCCCATGCCCATGGTTACCCCTGCATCGTCAAACAAAACCTCGTGTCGGTGGGTTGGGTTTTTTTTTTTCCCCCCTCTTGAAGGGCTTCCATCTCCTGGCTGCTTGGCTCTGGCAGCAGCTTTCTGGAGGCCGCTGTTTGGGTTGGGGGGCGATGCCCCATCCCCATGGACGGGATGCCCAGCGGTGCTGAGAGCAGGAACCCCCGCTGCCCGAACTCGCGACGCCTTCTTCAGCTGAACACTTAGGGAGTTAAAACGCAGCGGGAGGGCGCGACGAGAGGGCTGCTGCCAGATCCTTCCCCTCGCAGATGGGGCAGGAGCCAGCAAGGGGCTTACGCCGGAGGGGCGAGGGGGAAAGGCCGGGCGTTGTCGGGCTCCTCAGCGCGATGCAAATTTGTTCATCAGCTGCAGATAAAGTACTTGGGTTGTGGTTTTTTCCATCCAGGGTTTTTAATGGGCGGAATAGAGCCCCATGCTGTTCAGGCTGGGTAAGAGGAGCCAGCCTGGCTCTTCCCTGGTCCGAGCGATGGTTACCTGGGTGTCTGAGCCGTCCTCTTTGACTCAATTTGACATAAACACCAAGTCCGATCCAGACTCCTGTGGCGCTTACAAAACGGGTGCCACGACGCTACCTTGAGCCTCGACGAGCGTGAATTTCACCGGGGCGTTTGAGCAGAGGCGCGTCTGCGTTTGGCGGAGCGTCACACGGGGAGGCAGCCGGAGGTCCCCTGTGGGGCGGCCGCAGCGGGGACGCTGCGGGAGGGGGCGGCTCTGGCGCTGCGGAGCTCTCCCCGGGCAGGGAGCCGGTGCCGCTCCGGGCGGCTCCCGGAGGTGACCTCCTCCTCCTCCATGCGAACCGCGGCGCGTGCGGAGTCGGCAGCGAGAACAGAAACCGGGTCTGCAGCAAGTCCCCCCTGTTGCAGCACCCTTGAAAGCTTCTGTCTGACGGCTCGGCTCTTTACCAGCTCCCGAGGGTGGCCCTCGCGCGCCGAGCTCGCCCGGGCGCTGCCCGTCCTCTGCGGCTGTGAGCAGGGCGTGCACCGCGCCCCGCAGCTCGGCCTCGGCCTCGGCCTCTGCTCGTTGCTGCTGAGGATTCCTCTCCCCTGGTAAAGCAAAGCGTGCTGCAGCCCAAAGCTGTAAACCCGGGCAGAGAAAATACTTCAAGCCTGCAAGGAACCGATCGCTGCTTTTTAGAGCAAGAACGGGCATCTGGCGCATGGCTCGGGAGCCTTCGGCGCCGGCTCACGTGGGACCTTAGAATGTGCCAGCATCCCTAGCAATTTTTTCCTGACTTCCTTTGAGTATTTGGTAAGTTTTTAATACCGCAGTTTCACTGTATTCCTTGCGTAAAAGAGCACAAAGCTTCGGTGTGCCCTGCGCCGGCTGCCTCCGGCGTGAGCCTGCCGAGGCTGACAGCGCTAAACCGGGCCCTGCCAAGCCCGGCTTTGAGCAGGCCTGGCTGCTCTGCACCGCCCCGGCAGCATTCCACCCTCCCGACCACTCTCTTGCGTGATCCGTCTTTCCGCGGTGAGGTCCCCCCTCTGCCCCCTTCCCAGGGCCGGCGGTGGCCGGGGTGGCACCAGCGCAGGGCGTCGGGGGCGCAGCCAAGCCGGTGCCCGGGGAGCTGAGGAAGCAGCTCAGTCGCTGCCCCCAGCGCTGGGGGGTGATGGAGCTTCTCGGCCTCTAAAAGCTCAGGCGAGCCAAGCTTTTCCAAAAGCTGCGCGCTCCAGCACCGGCTTCCCAAGGGCGCCTGCGCTCCGTGTCCCACCGGGGCCGGTTCCCAGCCCCTGCCGGTGCGGGGCCCGGGCTGCCGACCTGCGACGGTCGCTGGCGTCCTCCTGTCTGTCCTTCCTGGGGTGGCCCCGGTCGTACCCGTGCTTGTGTCTCTAAAGAAACAAAGCTCCCTGGACTGAAGTGTGCTGTGCTTACAGCGCCGCTTGTCTGTGCTCCAAGGGGGGGAGGTTAAGAAAATCAGTTCAGCTGCAAAATTGAATTTTCCATTTTCTCCGGTGTGAAGTGTGAGGATCAAAGGGCTTCAAGTCCTCAGCGCGAATTTTGTCAATTGTAGCACGCTAAGGCAGTTCTAGGCCATTTTTTTTTAGCATTTATGTTTCTTTCAGACTCCTTTTCCCCTGGTTCCACAGCTTTAGAGGAGCCTGTGCACTTTAAAGCTGCTTTAAAAAAATTGGTAAGGGTGACATTTGCACGCGGCGCCCGTTACAGAAATCCGTGTTGAGAAGGCAAGGGCAAAAGGCCAACGTTTGGCCGCAGACACCTGATGTAGCCCGGTACGAATGCCTTGAGCAAGAATTCGATAACCAGGTTGAATATTTTGCTACTTTAATGGCACCATGAGGACGAGTTGGGGTTTTTGTTGGTTTTTGTTTGTTTTAATTACCTGTGCTTCTTCCACTCACGTTAGAAGCAGTAAGGAGATGTACGGCGTTTCAGCTTGGATCAGGGCAGGATTTGCTGCTATAAACACAAACCTCGGTTCAGAGGTTGCCCATCTGACGGAGGGTTCAGGTGTTCCCACATGGGTAGCGGCCTCCTGGGGCCTCTCACAGGCAGGTGGGGGGCAGTGGCCCGAATTGGGGGGGGGGGAGCCTAAAAACGGGGGAAATGGCGGCGCTAACGGCCATACCGTGCTTGGGTCCCCACGTACGGCGTTAGGGTCCCTGAGTTCCCCCTGCTGCTGCTGCGCTCTGCATGAAAGGGTGAGCACGGGCCAAGTACCTGTATTTGTTACCGTCAGTTTTCTGCAATGACTGAAAAAATGGATGCGGTGTTTCTGCTCGAGAGCCTTGGCACAGCACACGCGCTCCGAAAAGCTCTGTTGAAACTGCACTCGCCCGTGGCACGATCGAGGACATGGGCTCGGCTCCTCAGAGATAACGACGTGTGTCATTCTAATTAAAAACAATGTAAATTATGAATAAGAATGAAACGTAGCTACCTCTAAAAGCCTGGTCCGTTGTGCTTGAGCCAAAAAAAAAAAAACACAAGAGTTGACCGTCTGCCTACGTTTGTGGAATGAGAGCCTGAGATGACTTTTCTGCCGCCCTCCTTCCCCGTTCCCCTCTCGCGGGGGCTGCTCTCGTTCGACCGCAACCGCTTTGGGACGAGGGTTTCACCCGGGCGCTGAAGGCTGACGCAGCCCTCCCCGTGCCACCCGCGGGCCTCTGCCCAGGGCAGGGCTGATGGGGGGATTATAAACCCCCCCCCAGGCTGCTATAACATAACCCACCCATTTCCCATTGAAGCAGCAACGTAGATGGGCAATGTTCTGTCGGCAGTCGTGACTGGTGATGGATGCGCCACGGGTCAAGGCGCTGGGAGCGATAAATATGCAAATAACAGGGTTTAACTGTGTAGAACAGTTCCTGGTTCTAGCAGTATTCCTAAGGCATCCTTTACTGAAATTCGGATGCAATGGCGTTAATAAAAAAGTTGATCCAATAGTAATTCCCATACCAATGCTTTTAATGCTGGTGTGGTGGAACACCGAGGTTCCCGCAGGTGGCACAGGGACGTTCCCATGGGTGGGACGGGGTCCAGACCTTGGTTGCCAGCGTGGGGGAGCCCTGCCCCCCCCCAGGTTTCAGGCACTGAAGCTTCCAGCTCCTGGGGGAAGGCCCAGGGGCCTCTGCAGTGCAGGTCCCGTCCCTGGCCACCCAGGAGTGCTTTGCCTGGGGTTCTAGCAGTATTCCTAAGGCATCCTTTATTGAAATTTGGATGCAATGGTATTAAAAAAAAAACCCAACAAACTTACTTTTTCCAAGGGGGAGAAGCAGTTGATCCAACAGTAATTCCCCTACCAATCCTTTTAATGCTGGTGTGGTGGAACACCGAGGTTCCACTCCAACTGTGGTCAGATAAAAAAAAACCTGTGTCTGCTTTCCCATATAGGAAACACTATTCAGAAACTAAAATAATTCTGTAAATCCACTTTTTATAGCACATACAATAAAAGCCCCACCCAGAGCCTGGTCCTCTTGTAAAAGGTGTTCTCCCTCTCATGGATGTAGTCACACAAGTGACTTACTCCCACGGCAAATGAACCCGGGGCGCTTTTCACCGGACACACACTGCCCCCTCCCACCCGGCGCCCACGCATTACAGGTTCCACTTCAAGCACGGAGGAAAAAGTCAGCGCTGCCAAGTAAGGACAGAAAGAAAGCAAATTTATTCTTAAACATCGAGGCCGGTGCAAAGTAGGAGATGCCTTTGCAAGTTTCTGGTTACTGAGTGACTTTTCCCGCCAGCTCAGGCACGTTTTGGGTTTGAGAACAAGCAAGGAAGTTGTTTCCTATAGAAACTTCTCCCTTACTCATCAGCTGTGCACGTAAACAGGGTGAAACTGTTGTGCAAGGCAAAGGGCCTCGTCAGCCGCTTTCAACAATCATCCGAGAAAAAGGAATGAGAAAACTCCGAAGCCCCGAGGAACCTTTTTATTTAAATATATAAAACATGGTATTTCGGCAAACATTCATTGTCTTCTCATTAAATAAGGTAAAATCACTGAATGAAAGCATTCCATTAGTAAAAACAAATACGCAAGCAGCCCGCTTTTAAATCTACGCAAGGATGAGGCAAACAGAAGATGCAGATTTATTATTTTACAGATAAAAAGACGGAGAAGCAAGAGTCTGCAAGTAGGTACAGCGGAAGGAGCTCCTGTTAATTGGGGACTTAAATAAGCATCTTTGCAAAAGAAGCTGTTTATTAGGCACTGAAGTCTGAATTTTAATTCAGGCTGTTGTGCATCACGCTCTGAACCAGTAAAAACCGATGAGGTTTCACTCGCGCCGATTTCCTGCAGCCGACCTCCGGCATCTCGGCACTTCACAGCTCGCACGGAGGTGAGAGCGCGCCAAGCAAAATCTGCCTAAGGAAGAAACCTCCTCGAGGGAGGTGACCCCTCGAGGGTCACTCTGAATCCCCGTGTATACGATACGTAAGGCCACGCATTGTTCTGGGCTAATCCCTCACTGCCACGGTTACAGCAGCGGTGACGGGCGTTCACAGGGACGAAGCACAAAGACAGGGCAGTTTAGATGAATACCCAGCTCAATCACCATTGCTGCATTAAAGCCAGGATTGCCTTGAAACATCGAGTTCTTTTAATTTGTCAAAGGTACTTCACTACAAAGCAGCATAGCGGGTGTTAACGCATCTGGAACAAGCGCTACGAATTGATCCGGCAGGCTGCGTATGATGTATCGGCTCGAGCGGCTCTTTGCCCATTCTTACTAAACTAGGAGCACAACACGGGCAGAACAAGCACACACCCATCAGGCAGCCATCGCGAGCTCCGGCGCTCCTGCTCTTCACCTCCTCCATCCCTCCATTTGCTTTTGCGTTGCCGGGAGATTGCCGGCGCCTTTAAAACGTGCTGCTCGAAGCCGTGGTCGTGAGGCGCCTCCCGATGTAGATCCTGAGGGTCAAGAACACAGGGTCAGCCAGCGCTGCGCTTCGTTTCAACACGTCCCAAATGTTACCCGAGATGTTGAAGATGATTTGAGTTTACTAGGATACAGTAACAATAGTTAGCAAAACATTTGAGCACTATCTATCAATTTGATTCTCTGGGCTACGCAGCGATCTAGACAACTCTTACGCAGCGTCTTACCTACTACGATTCCCTCAACCCCTTCTCTCCGTCACATCCTGCCAACTGTCCATCTGTTACTTTTCTTCCTTTGTCTCCTATGCGCCGTTTGTTCTCATTCCTCCCAGTCAAGCAACCTTGACAAATCGTTATTATCTTTTTGCT
>BOSO01015437.1:0-28536 GCA_018403395.1 Gorsachius goisagi | reverse complement strand
TAACACAGCTGGCAGGCCTGGCTGCTCGGAGAGGCTGGCTGCCGGCCTGCATTTCGAAGGAGGGTGATGCCCCCTGAGCTTTCCCAGACCGACTGGGAGAGGTGTCCCAGGACTAACTGAAACCTGCTTCTGCTCCGGAAAGCTGCTGCCCAAACGACATTGGATATTGCACGAGGCTAATTCCGCCATAGCTCACAGCCAGAATTTATGCTGCTGCAAGTAGGTTGCTATTGATTGCACAGCAAACTGCTAGCTCTGCGAGGCTGCGGTGGCGTGAGGTCCTGGTCAGACCAGCCATCGGCCGGTGGCAACCCGATTCCTCCATTTCCACCCTTTGAAAATCAGTATAGATGGAATTGATTCAACTTGGGCTTTTAATACCATCTCCTCTTTTTGCTGACTGCTCTGTTTTGTCTTGCATGACCCTTAGTTGCATAACAGATGTGTCCCTTGGCACGTACTATAGGTAAAGGACAGCATTAATGAACTCCAGATGGCACATAACTGTATTTTACTGGGATGTAAATCTGAAACAAACTCCGTATTCATGGTGTTTAATTAAAAAAGAAATGGCACACAAAAGGCCTGATTCCGATACGACCCAGTCAATGTCAGAAATCTTCCTGACTTTAGGGACTCAGGATATGCCCAGAGGGAGAAATTTGCTAAATATCTACATTGTCTGATGATTTACTGATTTGTACTGACTTCTAGTAGGACACTTACATTCCCATGGCCCACCTGGAAAGTTTCTGCTACGTTTTGCATTTTAACTAATTCTATACTAAAAGAATTATTTGATTCATTTGACGTCGGGTTACTTTTCTAGCTGCCTCCATAACAGCTGAATTCCAGCCATGGGTTATGACAAGGATGTCTCTGGTTTGGATGAGGACAGTGCTTTTAAAGCAAATTGCTTGAGGATACCCACTTGCACTTTGGTTTGCATGATGGTATGGTTTCAGCACCCACAATCTGGATTCCTTTGGGATAAAACTAAATCCAGTGGTGTTTTCCAAACAGTAACTGGTGCTCACACCACAGGATAACACCAGCTTTTGAAGTGCCATCAAAATGCTCCGCAATGTTGGCTTTTTATAGATACAGGCTTCATTCTTCTATGCGATATTTTCTTACTCTGTCTGAAAAGAATTATCAGTAAAGTTAATGAGAAACTTGAAGGCGTAGTAGAAATCTAATATAATCATCCAAAGCACAGATTTTTCTTTACCCCAAAGGCTAACTTTCAGATTTTCACATAAATAGGAAAAAAATGTTCCCTAGTTAGAGTTGATATGGTCATATTTGCATGTTGAAGTGGGTAGTCATTTATAGCCACAGCCTTTGCCACTTTGGGGAATTGCAGAGATTTGTGTACCACAACATTATACCTGAATTTTGCCCTGGGTCAAAGACAGGAGCCAGCAAGTACTGAGTATTTGGTCCAAAGCAGTAAATATCCACAGTGATTTATGGGACACTTGTTGGCATTTTTATCTTCACATGTTGCTTTTGCTGTTAGCAAAATAAAATTATTAATCACCACTCATTCTTTCATTATTGTCTAATTACTTCTTGCATTCTAGGTAAGGCCAGGTTATCCTGACACTATTTCTTGGGAAATGCTTTTGTGTTGGATGGGAAGGCAGATTACACATATGGTTTGGTTCAACAAAAAATGACTGGAGTGCACATTAATGTCTAAGGGAGAAGGCGTACGTGGCTGTGAACATGCAGGTGCCGGGGGCGCAGGCAACCTCGCTCATTGCTCAGCTCTTCCACCCACTTTCCACAAAGCCTTTCCCTGTCTGGAAACTGGGGATAATACACTGAGCACTTGGAATCTTGTTGGCAGTGAACGTTACGTGCAAGTGAGTCAGGTCTTGCTGCTGTGGCTTGTGTGATGACCGCTGGAAGTTTCAAGATCTCAAGTTTGCATTCAAAGCAAAGACAGAGGAAGCTATGGGCAGAGGAAATATTTGCATGGAGTTGGCAAAGTTTGCATTCAAAACAAAGACAGAGGAAGCTATGGGCAGAGGAAATATTTGCATGGAGTTGGCAAAGTAAAAATGCAAAGGGTCTTAAAGGAAAATGTATTAGCTTGATCTGTAGTAATAATAAGTAAAAGGAAACCACACTGACTTAATGGTCAATATTAGCCCATTTTTTCTGAGATAGTGCTTGCAGTTGTTAAACGCCTTTTCTCTCCAATCAAAGCAGTTTGGGGATTTCTAGTGCTTTGAATGGCTCCTTAAACACCTCCTTTACTGGTGGATCACAACTTCTTACTGCATAAGCTATCTATTTTACCAGTTGCCCGTGGAGGAAGCATTATGGATTTTGTTTGTATAAGCAAACATCTGATATTTCCACAAAGACCCTGGCTCGCCACAGCCATAACTCAGAGTGCTGCCGGCAGCGGCAGGAGACTTCCCTTGGCTCCGGTGGGTGCCTGCAGGAGCTGGACCTGGAGGGCTAAGGCAGTCTTGTCACACCAGGGTGAGTGATGCATTATTTATGTTGCTTGCAGAAGGACTCATTATACTTTTTGACACTTTCACCTTTTACTTGCGTCTTCCTTTTTCTCGGTATTTTATGCAGGGCTTTACCAGGTGCTGTTTGGGTTTGCCAGGTTGCAAAGGGGGCAGGGAGAGGCTCGCTGTGCTTACTACCCCATCAGACCCCCATCAGGCTGTTCTGCTTCTGTTCTCTTCACCTGCCAGCTTATTTTTTTCCTGCTCCATAATATAGACTGTAAATTCATTTGGCATTTGTCATTGAACACGTCATATAACCATGGGTTAGGCATTGAGAAAGAATAGTTCACCTTTAAAAGTATAGTAAAGCCTGTTTTTTATCTCCTGAGATCACAGATAGCAACATTAGCACCCTTTGAAACCAAGAGACTTATTTCGGGTTAGTTTTCTCTCCTTTTCCCAAGCTTCCCTGAATACGTGGCTGGTTCCTGGAGCTGCACATGCAGAAATTCCAGTGCAACGTATTGCTCATACCTGTTTATGCATCTTATAGGGAAAAAAACATCGCTGCCAAAGCTTTGGACTTTGCTGGTTTGCAAGCTTGTAGTGGAAGGGAAGTGTCATTATGCTTAACTGCCCTTAGGACACATTCAAGCTTAGCAGGAGTTTAAAAAGCCAGTTGTTTGCTCACAGGTGCCCCTCATTACACTGTCAATTAGCCCAGCAGGCTGAGAAGTGCTGACCTGGTTTTAGGCAGAGCCTGGTGGGGGTGTCTGAGGGAGCTCTGCCAGGCAGCTCTTCTGAAGTAGGGCAATTTTGCTGTTTTCTTTGGTTGGGAATTTCTTTTTATTTTCTTTTCCTGTTACTAAAACATCTGTGTGTTGTTGAAGGTTGGCTTATGCTTTTTGCCTGATAAGGTTTTATAATCACAAATTAAGCAAAAACATAGTGGAGAAGCAAGCAATCCAGAAAATGGGAGTTACCACAGGTTGAAGAGGACTGGAAAAGAGGAATGCTTGACATGCTCCTGGAGTTGTCCCATGTGAAGCGAGCGGTGGGTAAGGACGTCTGGGCTGGCTGGGGCAGGCAAAGCAGGCGGTGCGGAGGACGGGGAGAGCGACTGAGTTTGTGTGTCAAGCTCGTCATCCAGAGAAGGAGCAGAAAAATATAACTATGCTCTTTTTCCCTCAAAGTTTGTTTGGGGTTTTTTAAATTATTATTTTGCTTGTTCAAAGGGAAAATCTGAAACAAGGAAGTGTGTGAAATGATTTCTTCAGCAGTGCTGGGTAACCAGCAGGATGGCAGTAGCTGGCCAGAATCAATTTGGTATTGACAGAGATGGCATGTCCAAGCCCCCAGGAGAGTGGGAAGATGAATAAAACCCTCAGAACACCAGCAGGCAGCTGGGTGAGCTCTGCTGTTGCCTAATGTGCCCTCACTAAAGGCCTTGTAAAAACTTGGGAAAAAGCTCTTAGCATAAAACTTTTTTTCCTTCCTTTACTTGTAAAATACATCCCGTTATGAGAAATGCGATGTGAGGAATTTTTTTTTTTTTTTCTGCCAAAAGTTAAGCTGAGGTGGAGGAATCCCCATTGCCCTTCTATTACTGGTCCATGCTGTGAGTACTGCTTTACCATGTGGAAGCCCCAGGAACGCCTTGGGATGGCAGAATGAGTTCATGCTGTACCTGGTGCATGCGTCAATGTGGGTGTGAGTGGCTGTTGCTGGGTTGGTGTCTGCTTTGGGTAGAGCCTATGCCATTGACAGCTGGGGAGAGCTGGGACCCCACTATCTTGGTGGAAAGTGTGGATTTTGCTTGGGAGAAGGAAGCCATAGGTGTTAATACTTCTTTTTTCTGTTTCCACTCCATTATCACCACCTGTATCTTGCACTTGAGAGAGGCATTGTATGGAAAGGGAATGAAGTAGGCCTTGGGGACAGGGGCTGGCCTTGCAGCGTGGCTCGTGTTTGCTCTCCAGTGTGCCTAGCAGCATCTTATGAGCAACACCAGGAGCGGAGAGCAAATGATCTTCATGGCCCACGATGCATTCCCTTTCCTAGATTAGAAGTTGGGCATTTTCTGTGCCTACAGAGTTCATTGAAGAAAAAGATGTAAGAAATTTCTTCCATCCGCTCAAACTAGAGGCTGGAGAGCAGCCGGAGCAGACTTACACCAGCACTGTGTGCTTTTAAAGAAGCCAAAATGACTTCCAGCAAGCAAGATGCTTGTTCATCGGCATTGGCCTATTTATTGGCATTGGCAAGGGGCTGGGCATCAGTAACAGGTCTGGTTTAGTTGTCCATCTCAACACAGTAACTGCTTTCCATCCCCCTGATGCTGTCAGAAATGTCTGGATGTATTTTACTGTAAAAGCAGTAACAGTTATATGGGGGGGGGAAGTTGCTGATTAACTCAGTGCTATGAATAAACACGTGAAACTCAAGAAAAATAGGTGCTTTCCTAAATATATCATTACTGTCATTTAAATATAAGTCACTCAACAACTGTATTTGATGCTGAAGAATATTATACAGGCACAAGTATTTTTCTTCTGCTTGTACCTCTATGTCAATCAACAAACAGTGACATCGGGTAGTGTTAGCGAGCTCCAGAGTAGATGTACCTCCTGGGAAGGAATGTTGACACAAAAATAGATATATGCATAGATCTCCAAATCACACATGAAAGATAGGGAGCAAAAAATGCAAGGATTTGGTAAAATAACAGATGCACCTTCGGAACAGGCTTTGAGGATATTGCTGTCTACCAGCACTAAATGAAACCAGGTAATTCAGTTACTAATAAAAACTGTCCTGGAAATTGTGAAGTACATGGCTCCTCCCACCAGCCAGCCCTCGGGCTTTATGCCTCATCTTTTCATTTGCCTTAGCATCCATTATCTCGTCTTTCAATACTGCTGTTTCTAGGAATGTATAGAGTATGATTTAAGAGCCCTGGGAGTATCTTCTGTCTGTCTGTTGTCACTTTAACCCCTGTGTTGCGGTCCCTGTGTCTGTACTCATGTCACGCATGGAGGTAACAGTTCAGAGGCGGGGCAGGCATTTTCAGTAGTGCTTTGGTGAGTAATTTGGGATAGGTAAGCGTATGCCGAAATGGCCACCCCTGCATACCCCCAGAGAGGTAACTCCCGCCGCCCCCAGTGTGGGGCTTTGCCTGTTTCGGCGGTGGCATGCACTGGCTGACTGACTTTGTGCGGTAGCTGCTGACGGCCTCTCAGCTCTTGCTGATCGCCCCTGACTGTTAGTGGCTTGCAGCACGAAGCCTGCTGCCGAGCACATGCCCGCGTTGCACGTTCAACACGGCTGCCGGCAGGATGAGCCATCGCCTGGTCACTGTGTTGTGTGCGTTTTACTGTCTTGGGCTCGCCTTGGTGCTGCGGCCATCCAGTGCTGCTCTTCGAGCTGCATGGGCCGAGCATGTAACTAATTAATTAAAAGAGTTAATTTTGAACAAAGCAACTAGATATTTAAAATTGTGGATCAGAACCCGCTTCTAGGCACATACACAAATGTAGAAGTAGCCTCAAGGCATAATTCCCTGGCGTACGTGGGAAGATTTTTGCCCTTTGAGCTTCTTGTAAAAGTAATCTTTAGTGCTTGGCTGATATGCGAAGGTGTTTAGTACTGGGTATGACCTGTACATTTCAGATTGCTGTGATCGATTTATTAAGGAATGCCGTACCAAACCCCAATTATTTTAATATATATTCTTTTAATATACACTCACATGTAGATATATATGTGTTTACTCTTTATAGAGAGCTTACATAGCTATATAAAGTCTTTAAGAAAAGGGAAGTCAAGTCACACGAAAGAGAAACTAATTTTTTTCTCACAAAGAATTTTTTTTTTCCCCACTACGATCAACACTGAGGACCTGAAATGTTTTATCTCGTTAAGAGCAATAATTACTATTTTGCCCGAAGGCCCTAGGCATACACATCAGTTACATTCCCTCATGTCAATGGAGACGTTTCCTCACATGGAAAATAGGCAACAGACCCCTTTCCACAGCTGAGCACTTCAGATGCAATAGGTGATAGTGTACGGAACTTTGGATGCTATTTTATAAAAAGATAACTTGTGTTTATCGGTGCCTTTTCATAAAACTTAGCTTTGGTTCCCTAGCTTGGGGTTGTGACTATGAACATCACTTCATGTATGCTTGTTTCTTATTAGTGTGGCTTATCTAGCTAAAGTAACGTAAGTGCAAGCTTAGGTCCCTCAAGTTCCCACCGCGTTTTGGATTCCAAGCACTAGCTTGACTCACTTTGAGTCAAAATTCTGAGACATTATTTCATGTTATTTACAGCCCAAATCAGTTTTATTACATCTAAATTTAGGCCGTCAGTCATGCAGGTGGGATTAGTAGCAGTTATTTGTTATGAAAATATAGTTATCTTGTTACTGGTGTGTTCTCACACGGGAGTTCAAAGCGGTTTCTGGATTTGGATTGTGTCCTGCCTACCGCCTCTATAAAGTATGAAACATCAGAGGTATGAAGTGGAAACCTGAACGGCCCCAACTTGCTGCTGGAGATCTGAATATTGCTTCATTTCCTCTACAACTCATAACAGTTTTAGGTCATTGTTTTCCAAAAATGCCTTTGTGCAGTAATTCTGTTAGACTGCTTTACGAAAATGTGTGACTGTCTTAATTGTGGTCTCATTCATGAGAAGAGGACTAGAAAGGAGCTTATAGAGCCCAAGCTGTAGGCAAAATATCACATTTGGCCAGCTTACAGTACCTCTTCATAAAGCTTAGGCTGGATTACGAAATATTTGTAGTATTCTATCTGGGATATAGGCTTTGGACGTTGTTTTTAGGCATGGCACCACATCTACTTTGAAGATGAAGCATGAAAATTTATTTTTAGCATTTGCTGCGAAGTCAACAGAAATGGCAAAGGACAAAGAAAAACAAAATTGATAGGTCCCTTCTCTTTGGCAATAGCAGGGGAAAAAAGCATCCTGCCTCCTGGTTGAGTAAGAATGTTTCCTCTCCAACCCCCTCCTGAATCGGTTTGCTGGAGCTGACGAGGTTAGAGCAGGAAGGGATCCCTTCCCCCTCCTGCCTGGGTTTTAGGCAAATGTTGGGGGGTTTGTGCTTCTTTAAAAAGGAAATAAAGTGCACGTTGCACGTGGATTGTTCTTTGCTGTGTGGATTTGCTCCTAACCTTGAGCTCCTCGGATGCAGGCTACTGCCACACAGGAGAAGACGGCATCGCTCGCGCGGTGGTGTGCCCGTGCCTCTGCTGCTCTGTCAGATGAAGCACCAGGATCCAGCCGGGCTGGCAGACTTGCTGGGATCAGGTTGGGTTTCTGCCTAGATTCCTTTGAGACTTTGGGTTTCCATCGAGGGATAGCCTATACTAACGCAGGACGGTGAAAACTTCTGGCTTAGTTCATGCACCAGCCCAACTGAAACATCTTGGAAATGTTCTTCCTTATTGGGAAGCCCCTCCCGGACAGAATAAAAACTTACAGCTTGACACCAGTGCATTCTTCTTTGAAGCAAATGTTTTAAAATAGGGCTTTTAAACTGTTGGTTTTAATTAAACGTAAGCAATTCTGAAAATCCAAATGTCATTCTAAACCACTTTAGTTTTTGACATAATCATTGCAATTTTTTTTTATCGCAATGTTTTGACTAAAATGATTGAGAAATAAATCCATCATAAATTCTTCAGTCAGAGCAAAGTTCATCACGGTAGCGGTGTGCTTCAGACATTGCCTTTTGCCTATGGTCCTTCGAGACCTTGCTGTAAATATGATTTACTGATCTGCAGCAGAGTTACTGCCTTTCTGTTTAAAAAAAATAAAAAGAAGAATATGAGAAGAGAAAGCAGAGGGCAGGGATGCAGTTGCAGCCTGCCACAAGCCAGGCAGAAGGCGGTCTGCAATAAAGCAAAGCCATCGAGGGCACGGCTGCACGGGCAGCCCAGGCTCCATAGCAACTGCAGCTGCTCCATCGGGAGGGATGCGGGTGTTCTGCTGGGCTCAGGGTTTTTTAAAGCCGCTGCGTGGGTAAGTTGTTCCTGAGTATATGTTTTCAAAATCTTGTTGGCTACAGGCCCGCTTGCCAGCGAAAAAAGTAATCTTTTCTTTAAATCCAGTTAGCAAGAGTGATGATATCTCTGCGACTGGATGGAGCGAGCCTTGCTCAGCCCTCGTAGATCGCGTCGGCTGGGCTGTGTCTCCCAAATCATTCCGCTGGGGAGGAATGTGGTGTGTGCGGCGGCATCTCGGCCAGTGGGGAAGGATGGGGTCTGTTTGCATCTTGGGATCTGAAGTATGAGGTGGGGGAAGGAGGAACAGAAATTCCCCACAGGCAGTAAGGCACAAATACTTGCGTTTTCAAAGGCCTGCGTAAAACTTGTCTTGTTTTTCCTTTCATATGGCTGTATGCTAAAAAGTCATCAAAGTGTGTGTCAAACCAAAACAATTTTTTTTTTTCCTATCGACCTGTGCTATAAAGAGAAGCAGGAAGGGAAGAAGGGTGAGACAAGGCAAACTTTGACCACAGAAAATGTCTATTTCGCTCAAAACAAGATATTGCATTTCCATTTTAAAGCTATTATAACAAAAGCAAAGCAGCAGATATCAGGAGGAGGCTGCACACAAAATCAATGAGGGAGAAATAGAGATGTTGCAACCTTTCCTGCCATCTTTCTCCCCCTGCCCCCCCCCCCTTTCCTTCCAGAGACATTCCTGTAGTTAGTGTATAATTAGGGGGAATCTGGTGGGGCTCTCTCCTCATGGGAGGATTCAGACTGGTGCCTCCCACCGCTTTGAAGGAAGGCCGGTGTATTGACTGCCTGTGAGCAGCAACTTTTGCAGCGGGAGGACAGCCAAGCAGGGCAGAACAGGCTGCCCAGAGAGCTTCTGTGGTCTCCTCGGGGGGTTCAAGTCTTGCTATTTTAAATTGTGATTCTGGAGTGCTTTGGGCTAATACTGATTTTTTTTTTTTATTATATTTTTTTATTTTTTATTCAAGTAGTCACTTTATGGTCTCCTGCATGCCATGAGAATTTTATTCTTCCGTTTGCTTACTCATTCACCTATTTAATCCATTCTAAAGCTCTCAGTTATACCTTTTATTTCTCATTGTATGCTGGTGACTGCATCAGCTGTAGGCCAGTGCTTCCATGCAGTTGTTTAGATCTATAGGTGTTGGTGGCAGAACCAGTAGGAGATTTACAGGTGTTCTATCCAGCGAGGACAGTGGGTGACACTGCCAGCGCAGTGCTCCCAGCCAGCGTTTCCCCTCCCAGTAAGGCCCTGTCATCGCCGATGGGCACCTCTGGTTTTTCTTGTTGCAAAATGATGCCCCTAAGTGGGAGACCTGTGACGGGGCAGCTGTAGGTGGGCTTTGGTGTTCTCCATGGTAGGGTGCGGGTGTGGACAGATGCTCCTCAAAGGCTTCCCACCACTCCCCTTGTCCCTGTTCGTGCCCTGTGGCACTGGCGTGGCATCTCCAACATGGTGTCAGATGGGGGTCACGGGGAGAGAGTGCCAGCTTTGGAAATACCCCCTCCTGGTGGTGGGCAGGGCCCAGCCCCAGGGCAGCAGCAGAAGGCTTTTGGAAATCCACAGGTCTCAGGGGGGTCATGAAGTTTTCCCATGGTACGTAGAGTCGAGGCCCTTTATTAGAAGAAATATTTGAAGTTCTTGCTGGTAAGCGCCTGCCAAACTATAGCTGATGATCTTTAATATTTTAATGATTTAAACAGGTTTATGGCTGCAGATGGATGTAAAAATTGTATACTTTTCTGCACCAGTTTTTGACTGCTGCTGGAGTACCTCAAAAGCCTGATGGTCAGAAGCTTTGTACCCCTGAGGGCTTTAATCTGTGGAGATCTGCAGGGTATGATTGGGATTCTGTTGTACTAGCAGTGAAAGAAAAACAAGAAAATCCTTGTATGTAAATGACATCCACATTCCTGCTTCTAATTAAAAAATTGAGGGGAAAGACTTTATGCAATTGAAGTTCATGTTTGCTAATTTGTCACAGGCTGAACTCTCAAGCACTTCTTGATTAGATGCTTCTGGAAGTAAACTTTCAGCTTCCATGCTCCACAGTAACAGGCTGATCATTCATCTGAACAATTCCACTTACTCGTGGTTTTAAATTCCAAGGGCTGGGTCTTGGGGAATGGACTGGGACAGGTCTCACCCTGGTAGCGGTGGAAGCAGGGCTGGGGCTGCGGGCACCCCTGCCCCATGGGAGCTTCCCAATCTCCCTCCATGGGAGCTTCCCAATCTCCCTGTGCTGAGCATTGTCCGCAAAACCTGGCAGTGATCCCCTCTCCGGAGATGAACAGGGCTGGACCTGGAGCCTTTGCTTTTCCTCTTGACCTTGCTTTTGTGTGTTGTTAGCGAATGGAGTTTATAGTGGCAATGACA
This sequence comes from Gorsachius goisagi, assembly GCA_018403395.1. Classification (NCBI taxonomy): domain Eukaryota; kingdom Metazoa; phylum Chordata; class Aves; order Pelecaniformes; family Ardeidae; genus Gorsachius; species Gorsachius goisagi. The sequence goes on along the minus strand of BOSO01015437.1, from coordinate 17,633 downwards.
ACATCTTTCTTATCTTTATTTTAAAATGAGATAGTAAAAAATCATTGGAAAATAAACCTGGAGAAGAAAAAATGTCAGTCGGTTCTCTGCTATCTAGTGTAATGGGAACTGGGACATCATGGATAAGGAAAATAATCTTGTAGGATTGATACAGTGGTTCTGGGAGCACTCCAGATCCTGCCTGGGAGCTGCTGTGGGTTCATGGGGCTTGTGGGAGCCCTACGCATCCCATAGAGCAGCGTCCTCTTGGCAGGGACCATAGAGGGAGAGGAAAGCGAGTATGAGCTGGGCAGTTATTGGGTCTGGGTCTCAGATGCGATGAATGGCTGGCACTGGAGCTGGCCTGGAGCTATGGATGTTCAGCATTTCTGGAGACAGTTCATCCTACCTGAACATGTGTCTCCATGTGTTGCCTTGTGACGAGCCAGGCTGCTTAGGTTAGTGTGGGAGATGGGATTTTCCATTGGAATAGGCTTGGGATTTTAAAACGTTGTGGGTTTTTGTTTGGCTGGTTTTTTTTTTTTGTTCCTGAGCTGTTGGAATTCAGTTTCTTAAGTGAGAGCCGTGCACAGCCTGGGCAGTACACCCCGTACCTGCGGCACTGCCGGGGTGCTGCCGCCTTCCGTAGGCTCAGCCTAGCAGCGAGCAATCTCAGCCTGCACAGCTCACCTGAAATCCTGTGCAGAGATTTCCATGTGCAGTTTCTCTGTGATTTTGGCAGTGCAGAGTGGAGGGAGGCAGCGGGGTCTGGCCTGTGAGCAGGGGCTGTGGCTGAGGTGAAGAGCCCTTGCCCCATGCACCCCGTTGCCCTGCCCATGTGCCAGGGCTTGTGCCCACCCACGGGGTACGGGGTGACCACCACCCCCCCCAGCTGATCTGTGGCTGTGGAAGGGCCAGAGGGATGCTTTCAGTGGGCAGAGATGACAGGGCAGGAACGGAGGCAGCTGCCTCTCTCCTGGGGTGCTTCCCACCTCCGCCAGCCTGCCGGGGGCTTCCCGGGCAGGAGGCTGCTCTTCCACCGAGCTTCAGCTGCATCGCAGATGCTCGTGGGGCTAAGGATGTCTGACTAGGAGCAGCATAGCTCCTAGGCTAATAATAAGACGCCACCTTTTCTTTTAAATAGAACATAGATAGAGGTTGGGAATTTTTTCTTTCTCGCTCAGGCTGATTCCCGTGCAGGCTTGCATTTGATTTTTCCCCAAAGAAACTGTTTCCTGTTGTCATAACATAACCAGATGGGGAGGGTTCAGTGGAAATATCTCAGGAGAGACTGGCAGAGAAGTGGATCCAGGAAGCAGATCCTCCCCGTAATATTGGCACGGTTTGGTAAGTTCCATCTGAAAAATAAAAAGCTGCTCCCTTTGCTGAGTCACAGCCCCCTCGGAGCTGGAGCTGTGACAAGCCGGGAGACGCCACGCTGCTGGAGTTGAAGCAAAGGTGAGGAAAGGCTGTCCAGAATCCTTCCTGAGTGCAATTCTTGTCTGAAATGATTTTTAAATCTTATTGAAGTGTGTTGTATGTTTAATTTGGTCTGTAGAAGTGTACAGTTACATTCCTGTCTTGCGGGGCTTGGGGCTGCATGGCTCTTCGAAGGCAAATGCTGGGCGCATCGCGGTGTAGCCCCTTCCCTCTCTGAAGGCAGAGCTCAGTCCTGCATCGGGAAACTGGCTGTGGCTGTCACTGCCCTCCTAGGGGCTTGTTCTGGATGCAGCGCTGCATGTTCCCGTACCCCTGGCGTGGGTGTCAGCACCGCAGGTCAGGGAAGCCCGTACCTGCCGGGGGGGGGACAGGAGGGGCAGTGGCATGCGGAGGGGATCTGCTGGGCAGGAGGTGGCCAGCATGGCTGAAAGCGTTGTTCTTGATGGAACGGGAAATTACGTTTGTTTTCCTCTCCCGGACTGCACGGTGAGGTGGTGGGTAGGCAGGTGCCTTGCTTCCTCCACTGCTTACATATACCTTGCGGTGAAGCAGCTCGTGGTTTTCTGTTTGTGCGGCCTGTGTTAGTGGCCCGAGTCCATTCTGCTTCCCTCGCAGTTACAGATCTCTCCGGAGCTAAGGCCTGGTGCTTTCCCAGGCTTTGCGCTGTTGTTTGTTTGCTGGAGTTGTAACAGCTTTATTTACGCTTGCTTCTATAGCTGCATTTCAGTCTTTCAGATGCACAAGGATTGTTTGCTTTCTGATGCTTTTTCATCTTCCTAAGTCTATAGAACTGGGTATCGAACCCAGAGAACAAGTTTACATGGGGCGGAGGGAGGTATGGCTGTTGGAGGAAAGCCAGCTCAGTTTCCTTGCAACAGAGAAGCTGCAGGTAGGACAGGGACACAGGAGCACTCGCTGATCACCAACAAAGTGTCGCGTTTGACATTTGAAAGTAATTCTGGTTTTGTTGAAATGCTGCTAAGGTATATATTATCTGACAGAGAAACAATCGTTGGCTATTATCTCAAGTATATACGTGGCCATTTAATTCGTGGTCACTTCACTTTTAAATTGCAGATTTGTATTTTAAGAATAAGAACACTTCAAAAGCAAATATTAAACTTAAGATACTACAACTGAATATATATTTTCCATGCACTTTTTAATAGTTTTTTAAAAAGTAAACAGAAAGCTCAGCAATATATTTAGGGGCTGTGATTTTGCTGCTGCACGGGTAATCAGCCCAGCTCAAGCTTCCTATCCGCTGCGCAGGACTCTGTAGCGTGAGCTGACGTCCCCAAGGGCAGGAGCAGAAGTTGCCTCCTGTGCATACATCAACACAGGAGGTGGCAGAGGCGCATCGGGCTCCTGCATTTTGGCAGCATTTGGGCCCATCCAGGCCCAGCATGAGTATTTGGAAAAGCAAACAAACTTTGCTGTGGCTGCTGCACCACGGAAACCTGCACCTCTACTTTTTCTTCTGTATAATCTGCAGTTTTGTCCTGCCAGCTCCACTTGTGTTCCCCAGCCAGGTCTCTGCAGTAGTGAACAGTTGTCAAGGAAAAAAAAACTGTCTTGGATGCAGTGTACATATTTGTTATGGCCATGTGAGTATTTTAATTCTTTCCTAATTACAGCCTGATTCAGGGCAATGTTGAGATAAACTTCTGAGCCTGATTCTGTGCATGCAGTGCTCCTTTCTGTCCACCTGTCAAACCAAAATGGGTTTAAAATACCTGTAAACCAGGTTCACGTTCACATTCTCCCTTCCATCATGGAGCTCCACAGCCCAAAAGTGAAACATGCATCCAGCCTATACTTGGGTCCAACATTTGACATTTTAGTAAAAGCACTTTTAAATGCTATACGGAGTGCCGACACTTGTTTGAGTCTGGATGGGGAGCTCTGAGGTGATGTTGGTGCTGGTAGGAGGCCAGAAAAGCAACTCATCCGGGCCCGACTGCAGCTGGGATGCTCCTGTGCTGCTGGACAACGCAATGACAATGTAAAGTAGTGTTGTTTCTGTTGGGTGATTTAATTGAATACAGGTTTAAAAACAGATGCAGGGACATGTTAGCTCTGTAACGGGAGCTGGGATTAAGCTGAGGCATTCCCAGAAATGAGGACAATCTCGCCGTACCCCTCACTGTGCCGTGGTTACACTGTGAGGCTCCACGGTCCTGTTCATAGGCTGCGATAAAGCAGAGTATTGCCCTGCACGGGCTCCATGGGCTGAGAGTCGGGGGGGGTCATGGTCCATCCTCGCACACCGGAGCTGATGGGGGGTGCCCATGCTTCATCCGTGCTGGGTGAGAAGTAGAATTAAGAGTGAAATGGTAACCCTGATAGAAACGATGGGGAGGCTGCAGGTGGAACACCGTGATGAGCTTTGCGTTCAGAGTTATTTTCCATAGAACTCTTCATTACGTAGGGAAGAATGCTTTAAAGAAGTGAAGCAATATGGATGTTTAATTATATGTCCAGAACTGCGTAGAAATGATAGCTAACTATGAGAAATGAAGCTGGATTTTACAAATTATGTGTGGCTGAAAATGAAGTGAAGCTGCAGTCATTTTTATTATAGGCCTCTTAAAAAACAAAACAAAAACCCAAACAACAAACAACCACACTGCCGCCAAGCCCAGTGCACTGCAAAGACAGGCTGTATCATTTTAATGATATTTCTTTTAGCATCCTTCCACAGCCAGAGTATGTGTAAGCCAGGACAGACCGGGGAAGCGAGGATCTCTGAACAATTTACCTTCTAGGGCTGATGTAGGTGTTATACCTGCAAATTAAACCAGTTGTCTCTTCTGGATTCTGCTTTACTGTTTCCAGCAGGTTGCCTCGGAGAGTTTGTGTTGTAGGGTGTTCCCTGATCAGTGTAGCAGAAGCTCCACTTCTAACTGCCTGCCAGCCCAGGGAATGCTCGGGTTCCTCATTTGTGAAGGGTTTGTGCAATGTATATTCAAAGGAAGGGTTTCAGAGCAATATGGTGCTGCTCTTGACAATACTTGGGAGACATTTGCAGCAAAACCTGTTGCGCTGCTGCTTTAGTTACTGAAACGGAACCCGAGGAGACCGCTGGAGTTGCTGTTGTACCTTTTATGAACGCTGTTACAGGTGGCGTCGGGGCTGGACGCTGCCAGTGCTGCCACTGTCACCCTGCACCTTCTGACTCGGAGCAGCAGCCGTTTTCTCCCCCGTTGAGTTTGGCTTGTGGTGGTTTGACCCCCAGAGCAACAGAATGATGTGGAGCTGCTGCCAGGGTTTGCGGTGCATGATATAAAAATGCAAGATTCATCTTTCCACGGGGAAAATCATGTAATTACCTCCTGCCCGTAGGGTGGCTTCTTGTTCTTGTATTAGGATGAAAAAGTGAATGAAACATCCTTCTCGCCTGCATAGTATCAATCATTTTATAGCAGCCTGTTTAAAGTCTCTTCAAAAAAATCACAGATCCTGATTCTTTTATTACCTGGTTGTACCTATTATGTTTCTTTTAGATGAATACGAGTGTGATAATGGGTACCCACCACTTACTGCAACATTATAATGCTGCTGCTCTTATTTTCCATCTCCTGCTATTACAGTGTAATATCTTATTTACCTAGCTGCGTACACAACAGATGTCCTCAGTGATGACTTGATCTTTCCTTCTAAATCTCTGTGTGCAGGATATGTCAAATTGTATTTTTAAATACAGATTATCTTGTACTTTCCCATGTTGAATTTCATGTTGCCTAGTTACCTAATTTTCTAGTTTGAGGTTACCGTTTTATTTTTCCTTCCTTCTTCTTGCTTTATATTCCTCTCTCATCTTGATTGACCTAAATAATCCTCCATTATCAGCAGATTTTGATAGCCTACCCTCTACTCTTTTTCACTGGTCGCTAGGAGAGTATCAAACACTGCCAGCCCTAGCTCTGGTCCTTCGAGCTCGCAGCTGTGAATCTCCCCATTTCAGCAGTAATTCCTCCTTGTTTCTGTCCCCTGTCCATGACTGGAGTTTCTTATGTGTCATGGTACTAAATCTTCTTAAGCAGTTAAATACATAAGCGTCCAACCCTTATTTGTACCCTGTGAAACTGAGATTCAGGTTTACATTCTCCCGTCCTTTACAGGTTTACCTGCAAGGTTTCACTGAGGTCACGTCTGCTCGCCCGAATGCAGCTCCTGGTTCAGGCTGTGAAATCCTTTCGCCTGCTGGCGAGTAGCCGTCTGTGCAGGGGGTCACAGGAGCATCAGCACGTCTGCTTGGGCACGGACTTCTCCTATGGCTTTAATGATCTCTGTGTATTCACACAGTTTTTATGTATTTTTTGGCAAAACTTTAACAAACTCGGGTTACCCTGGAGCGGAGCAGCCACAGCCATTGCCATACATAATGTTGCACATATCCATTCTCCCAGAGCTTTGCAGACGCGTAATTCCACCCTCCGCTGCTGCAGAACTTGTCTGGCTGCCCTGGCAGCAGCTGGTAGGGACACAGGCCCCAGCAGGCAGCATTTCTTGTGCCCTTGGGCATCCCGACAGGTTCCTTGCAGGCAGAATCCGGTGCTTCCGCTCCCAGTGCCGGCTGCTCCCTGCTGTTAAGAGCACTGATCAGCTAGGAGGTCAGGAGCCAGATGGGTGCATCCTCTTAGCTAAAGATCAGTGTAGCGCAACCCAAGTCAGAAGGAACTTTCTCTGGAGGAGTAAGTGCAGAAGACTGAAAGAATGGAAAATCCCAAATTCAAATCCCAGATTACCCAGATGCCGCTCTAAACAAACAGCTAGGAGAGAGCTCCTCTGTAGCGGTTTACCATCTGTAAATGGAGATGTTTGTGAGAATGTTTTCCCAGTTCCTTTATATAGCACTTTTGACAATTAAAAGCAAGGCTAGCACTTTTCCAAATCACCTGAACAAGTGTGAGAGGGAGATGCCTGCACGGGAGGAAGTTCTCCCGAGATAAGACGACAGCAGGCACTGGTGCCAGATGTCGTCACTCGGGAATGAGTGACTTGACTATGGAAGTGAACTCCATCCAGCAAGTAAATTTTAGTGACATGATAGAAAGCATGAGCACTTTTTTTATTTCCTCCCCCCCAGTAGAGAAATTAGATTTTTCCATATATTTACATACCCTGAGATTGCCCCACTTTTGTCCCTTGGTAGAACCAGCAAACTGACCCAAAATTCAGCTCTGCGGGTGCCAGCTGACCTTGGTGCCAGCGTGCTGCCCAGGAGTGCCCTGTCCTTCATAATCTCACAGCGGGTGAGCACCAAGGGTCAGGAGAGCTTGCAAAGCTGCTGTTCGGCGTTAGCCAGTCCCATGAAACTCTTGGGGCTCCAGTTATGCAGTTGCTGTTGTGGTAGGGGTCTTTGTGGGGTTTTTTTAAGAATAATTGGTATATTGGTCCCTGGATGTTGTTTGTTGGCAGGCAGAGGCCGCACGGTGCTATTGGAGATTTAATCCTCAGTGTGCATTTGTCACTCTTGGTCCTGGTAGCAGGAGGCCCTACAACACCGTGTAACTTCTGTTCGCTCTCCCATCGCGTGTACACACACACACGGGGTTTGGATGGCCCACCTTCCGAGTTGTTCGTTCCAATTATTTTTACATTTAAAAAAAAATCCAATTGTATTTATATTCAATGTAATGCTTATGACATTGAGTGTAGCATTAGAGGGATCAATTTATACTATACTTGTTACTAACTGAAGTCATACCTTGCGTATGATACTGTGTACAAACTGTAGTTTTCCATGGAAGTCAGCCCCTCTTCTGGCTGTTAGTCTTGGGTAAAAAAATTATGGATCTCTTGAGCTGAAAACAAGATTTTTCCATCCTTTGACTTCAAATGTTGAAGTTAGGTTGAAACAACCCTTACCCTTTTATCCCCCTTAAAAGCCTGAAATATTTGAGAATGGTTCTGGTTTTGCTGTGCTGAAAGGAAGCCTTGAACCCCCTTACTGATCTGTTCTGTGAAACTACAGAGAAATGGGTGTCTGCACGCCAAGCAAATTGACTAGAAAGGTCGATGCAGCCTCTCAAATCAAATCAGCTTTAAAAAAATCAGATTATAGCTTAAAAATTCTCAGCCATGTACATCTGGTTAATGCACAGGCACCTACCGACAGAGATCACCTTGGGAAGGTCAGCAGCGGTGAAACACCCCCGCCTCCGCGCGTCCTCAGCCTCACGGGCTTGTTTTGCCTCGCATCCGGCATTTCGTGCTCTTCAGTGTGCTCTTCCCCACGTGCCTTCAGCATTCCCTCCCCTACTCGTTGCTTTGACTCTCCTTTGAGAAACGTGAGCTTTGCTACTGCCAGGTTTTTTAGTTTCGTTATCGGGGGGGCATTTTGCCCTTAGGATTTTATTCAGTCACCTTCCATGGGCCGTGTTGGGTTTTGTGCTTGTTTGTTTTGTTTCTAAAATTTTTTAAAAAGTGGATCTTTTCTTTCTAGTCGGAAACATGTACTTAACCAGATAAAATTGGAGTGCTTCTCCCTTTCTATGTAAATACTGAGCACTTTGATGCTTGTCATGGGGCATAGGATCTGTGGATTCATGCTTTAGGGTTTGCTTCACAGCACAAGTGTCAACAGGGTCCTTCTCTTGGCACCTCGGTGCCTGGGTCAGGCTGGGGTTGACAGGAGTGCCTCCGAGTTCTGCTCTCCAAGCTGACCGTTTGTTTGCCAAAAAATGGTTAATCAGAATGGGCCCTGTAGATACCAACAGCAAATACAGAAAGCATCATCAAAGGGAGGTGAACGGACTCATATTTGGTACAGCCATGGCTAAATATGAATTTGCTTTCACATGTTAAAGTCTTTCAGGGTGGGTGGCAATATTTTTCACGGTCATCTGGAAAAAAAACTCATTTGGTACTATAAGGATTGAGAATTATGCTTAAAACTTTATATAGTGCTTTCCTTCAAAGCACTCAACCAACTCTGCTGTCCTTGTTCTCCTTGACTACTTTTCTGGTTTTTGCATCATTTCAGCCCTGGAGATGAGCCAGGCAAGGGGAGGCCTCTCTGGCTTGTGTCCCGGTGCGGCTCAGGGGTGCCATCCCCCTGCCCCTCGTACCTGGAAGAGATTCTTAGGAAAAGAGCAGTGACCTTGGGTTGGCTGGCTCCAGTGAATTGTCCTATTTGCAGCTCTGAGGATAAATAATAACTTGTTTATTTGCTAGCATTTATCCTGACACAGCCGTCCCTCGTTCCTTTCCCTCTCCATGGCACAAGGAGGGCACAGGTACGAAGGAGGACCAGCAAGTGTTCCTGGGAGCCAGCCATGCGTTGTTAGTGGGATGGGCTGCCCAGCCTCCGGGCAAGACTGCTTCTCACCTTGCCCAGCCAAGGCTGTGCTGCCGCCCTTCCCTGCCCGGAGCAGAGCTGCCGGGGATGGTCCCGCTCCTGCGCTGGGGCCAGCACAGCGGCACGTAGCCTCCCCCACCCCTGTGCCTCACTGGCACCTCCTCCCCTCCAGTGTTTTACACCACCGAGGGTTTGGTCCATCTCTGAGGAGAGAATCCTTTGCTTTTCAATTGAAGCTCTGCAGAAGTGGCTCTTAGGCACTTATTTTTGACTTCCGAGTGTATTAATGACTGGATCATTACAGGGGATGGAAAGTTTCCTCCTGACTTAAGTGGAACTTGGTTCAAGTGCCTCCTTCGTAACCCGGTGGAGCAGATGGGAAGAGCCTGGTTTCAGCGGGCCGTGGGTGAGGCTGCAAGGGGATACGGCCGTTCCCGACGGCATCGTTCTTCTCTGGCACCCTTATTCCTCGCAGAGATGCGTTCTTTCTAAAGGTGTATTGGAGCTCTTGTATAAAGTTGGCTAAACAACACTTTCTCCATTTGTTCCAAATCCTTTTCTGCTTGCTAAATATTTCTATATTTTCTCTTAACATGTATTTTATTCGGTGCATAACTTAAAACATGCAGTAGCAATGAGCTGGGTATTTTGGCTTCTTGTTTCTTCATAATGTTCATTAGCTGTGGAAAGACACCACTCACGTGCTGATCATTGGGTGGGTGGTGGATGCTGTGGAAACCTCCAAAACTATTAGATACGGTGATCTGGTGTCCCCAAGGGTACTAGTGGCAAGTCCAATAGCTTTTCTGGAGGTTTTAAAACAAACAAACAAACCCCCTGTTCTTTTGTAGCTATGTGTATAAGCTAAATAGGGCAGCTCTGATCTCCTGAGCAAGATTTACAAATAAGTGAAGGTTTGGGTTGTTCCTTTCTCTGTGTCTCCATTAGCAACAGAGAGCACTTAACCGAGCGTTTGCCCCAAACGGAGGGGTGAGGCACGGAGGTGCCGTGGAGGGAAGCCTTGCCTGGTCGGGCTGCTGACCTACAGCTGGGATGCTCAGGAGGTGTTTCTAGCTGTCACCAAACCTCTGCCTGACTTCAGGTGTGACACCTGGCCCGGCCCACGCCTGGGATTATTTGCAGTGGGACCCAAGCTATTCGTACAACTTTACACTCAATAAATTCGCCTGCCATGGCTGTCACGGGGTGGTGGGAAGCCCCGATTCTACAGGAGAACAGCGACAACCTGCTGTTGCTGAAGTTAGTGCTGCTCCAGCTTAGACCTGCTGTTCTGACTTGTGAAAACCTTGGCTTTTAAAGTAAAACTGACAGTAGTAACACTCTTGTTCTGTCTTTTGTATCTGTGTATAACCTCGATCTCTTATGTGTGCGCCTCTGTAGCTCTTTCCTTTAAGAAGACAAAATCTTACGCTGTTGTCTTGTCTCCCAATTTGTTATGAGAGGTTGTACAGGTACATGGGCGAACACCAGTAATTAAAAAGCACAGCTCTTGCTGAATCCTGCAGAGCTGCGATATATTGAATTGCTGGCTTCCTTCAGGAAGGAATAGAAGGCTGAGTTAATAACCCCCAGAGCACATAATAATTTCCAGAACTGTGTTTTGTTTTCCCTTCCACATGCTATGATGTTATTATCCGATAGAAATCCAGGTACCCAGAACAACTGCAGCTAATTTTGTGACCTTACATCTAAATGACAGTTGTGTTCGTTATGGTTTTCCCACCCTAGTTCCAGTTTAATACTGCGCTGCCCACTTCACATGTTAAAAAGCCCCACTGTGTGATACCGAGCACCAAACCTTAAGTGATGGCGGTGTGATATTTGAACAGGTTCTTTTTCTGAACTCGTTTGTCCTCTCTAAATTGGATACCTCTCTTGGCTTTGTCTTCTCTAGCAACGTTCTTGCCAGAAGCTTGCCTAGTGTGATAAGCGGTACGTTGTCTCTTCGGTTACTCAAATGCAAAAGATCTCCCTTTCACCAGAACTTACCTAAAGCTCTCTTGCTCTTTCCCAGGGACCATCTTCCCATCTGAGATCATGCCAGAGGGCTCACACTTGATTCCATGAGATTTTTGGACCTCCAGCCCCCACCAGGACTGCCCTCGTCAAGCAGATATTTGTGGGAGAGGAATGGTGTTAATCCCCAGCGCTGTCGCCTTCGGTGGGTACTGCAGCCCCTCCCCCTAAAGCATCGTCCCAATAAATCACCAAACAAGTCTGTTAGTTTGATCGTGGTTTTGCTTTCTTTCTAAAACAGTTTATGGGCCAAGGGACATGCTCCTTATTAAATACATGGGCAGAGATGGGCTGAAATTAGGGAGGGGAGTCTCAGCAGCGGTCAAGAAAAGGTTATTCAAACTAGGTTATTTAGTAGTGAAAAATCAGATTTTACATAATCTGATCCTCAGGGGTTTCGAGCTGAAGGAGCAGGTTTTCACAAGAGCTCAGTGGGCATCTAACAACTCACCACTGTTTTCATTCAGGTGATTAATTGACTTTCTATTCAAATTCTTGTCTGTTGCTGTAAAACGTAAATTTTTATCTTGGGTTAGAACTGGGCAGACATCTACTGAGAAACAAAACAGACTGTCAAATATAAATATCTTTTTTGGGTAACTATGGTGAGCCTAAAGAAAGGTTCCTCCTCCTGTCAGCATCCTTCCATGCTGCCCAGTTCCTCAAAACTGAGTTTGATGAGAATGAGTCTTTCTGGAAATTAGTCTTAATTCTGAAATCCAAAATGCAATGTTTTTGTTGCCACAGTAGAATCTGTTATTTTCAAGCTCATTTATAAATTGAATAAATCAAGAACTGAAAATCTTTTCTAACAGTGCTGCAGTTAAATACTGCCTTTTCCCCGCTCAAATCCAGCTGTGTTGTGTGTTCATGCAGAAGAGGGTTGGAGAGGTAGCATTAAATAGTTATTTAGGGACGTTAATAACATGCTTAAAACCTTTCCATAAAGTGCTTTTGGATCATACAATGCCATCTGTGTTACAGTTGATTGCAGTTAATTATACAGGCATGAATTCCTTGGGAAAATGGATGGCATTACTCAAACAGTTTGTTTGTGATCAAGATAATGGAATGACACAATATTAAACTGACGGAATTAAGCCTGAAATGCATTCCTCACTAATAATCCTCCACACATCAGTGGAATTATTCTGAGTTGCTCCAGTTTAACTCAGAATTTGGAAAGGTGTGCTATTGTAATATTATTGCAATAACTCCAATGTAGTTTTGTCCTTTAAGTGTTGTGGAGTATCTAAGAAAAAAGAAGAAATAGCTTCCTACATAGCAGCCACTGTTGCTAATTAATTATTTCACTTTCTGCAATTTAGCCATGGAAGATGTCAAAGTTAAACAGGTGGTGTGCTTAGGTGACATTAAATTTGTGGTGTCAAAATGCACACCTTGAGGTTTAGTAGCCATTATATCTTCCAGTCCTGAAATTCCATTAATCTCTTCTGGTTTGCTATAAACCATTAAGTGGTCACGTAACTGACACCCAGCTATGTTTGGCATTGTAAAAAAAAAAACCCAGCAAACTGTGTAAAACGTAGGATGCAAAATCAGGGGACATGATTTAGATAATGTGTGTGATGCAGTCAGGTAACTGCACACACAGGGTAAGTCTGCACACAGGAATCTACGTAAACTACAAATGTAGAGCTTACGAGGAGCGGGATTTTGCTTGGGTTTTGTAAACATGGTCCACCCATCAACGGGTTAAAGCTAACTATGGTTGAAGGATTAATCTTTGAGGAAAAATTGAGGTCAGTCGGGATTTGACATGTGTCTGTTAAAGCTGTTGTTGGAATTGATCTAATCCTAAACAAAACTTTGGCTAGACTTCCATCTGCAGAGCCTCATCGCTGTGTGGTGGGCTTTGGGGGGAGGGTATGTTTGTTATCTTCAATTTAAATTGGATATTATTTCATCAAAGGTAATTTTCAGAACTTGTTTCATGCTGGCAAACATTGGTTGCTTGGGGTTTTTTTCCCTTATGGAAACTGAGATTTGCTCTAAACCAGTCAGCTCTTGGTAAAGGAATATATAAACTTTGCAATATGGGGAGCCCCGAGGGATTTGCTGACATATGGTAGTGCGTGGTCGTTCTGTTCGGAAATCCTCAAGACAGGGTGCTATTTCTCAGTGAGCATGGCACTGGATTAAAAGCAGGGCCCTGAATGCAAGCCTCTAGCATCCTGAACGCGTGTCCTGTGTCCTTGGGCTTTGCTTACGCTCAGGTCATCTTCTAGTTCTGATGAGAAGTTTTGTTCTGAACCTGGAACTTTCTCAGCAGAAGCGTAGTCAAGACAGATGTGCTCCTTTGGAAGTTTGGGTCGAGTTACCCACATTTGGTTGTATTTTTAAAAAAAGTGTTTTTATCAAACTAGTCTTAAATTAATAGTTATCTAAACAGCACAGAGTAAAAAATCCTCCCTGGGGTGTACACAGGAAATCTGCAGCATAACCACATGTACATGACAACACATGTCCTGGCAATTATTTCTTGACCTCAGCGCTTTCAAGACTCGCTACCTGCTTACTGTATTTTTCCATGTAATTTCCAACAGATTTTCTTCTCCTCACATTGCAACCGAGTCAATAACACACTATTTGTGACAACTGTTTGTGCAGAAAAAAGACCACAAAACCAGCATGTGGTGCGATTACCTTGGCAGAGCACTTCGGCTTCACATGCGATATCTCTTCAGAGGAAAACTCATTTTCTTGCGTTCAGACCTATAGACTGCTGAAACACTAAATGAAAAAATGGGGTTGCTCAGGAAGAGCTTCCCCATATGAGGAAGTGGGAACTCGGCCATAGACACTATTACATTTTCTTTCTATTAGAGCATTTTGAGATGCACCAGAGACTCAAAATATTTGTCTAAACTAATTCATTATAATAATTTGTCCAAAATAGAAGCAACAGTGTTCTCATGGCCATATCATACATTTGAAATCTTCAGCATTTGTAAGGATAGTGTTTTGCCTAAGCTATGTTTTGCTTAAAATACTGGTACTCTGGGTAGAGATTTATTCATTTATTCTTAAGTGCAGTGAAACATTGATTTCAGAAACTACTGCCTAGAAAACACATTTTCCAATTAGCCTTGATGTCTGAATTTCAAGTCAGGAGGCAAAAGGAATGACGAGCCATGCTAAAGGCAGCTTATGATGCATTATTAATGCTATTTTCAATATCAAACATGCCAGGAATCATATGCATAATATATTCTCCCAGAATCAGAAATATGAAGGCCTTTCTGTTCCATTACAATGGCGTGCCTTAGATGTCCCCCTCTACACAACTCCCTGCCAAAGAAAAAGGTAAAAATACAAAGACAACGTAACTGATTTTGTAGGACATGGCTTCTCTGCCCAGTGCTGCCCAGCACCCTGGTGATGGTGTCGCACGGAGCTGGTCTGTAGCTGTAGGGGTCTGTGGTTGGTTTTGGCACCTCAGCGTCGGGCTCCTGGGCTTACCCTGTGCTAGCTGGCTGCAGAGCTGAGCTCTGAGCAGCCAGGGAAGGGCCGGTTTGCATTCCCTCCCCAGCGTGATGTGCTGCCCTCCGCAGCTGCACAGGGATGTGGGCTTGGAAACGTGTTTTGTGGAAAGTTTGGTTTTTGGTTGTTTTTTTTTTTTCCTCCTGATATTTGGCTGGCATTTGTCCACCGGTTCCCAGGTGGCTCTTCAGCACACAGCAGCAGACACTGCTGTCTCTGTATTACAGGGCTGGCACTTTTACTAATACAAATGACTGCTTTCATAGTTCCAAGCAATGATGCGTGTCCCATTGCCTACGCAGAGCTCATAGTTGTCAGTAGAAAGCTCTCCTCCTCTGTCCAGTCTGATTTCCTACTATTATTCCTGGGAATAACAACCCAGCATACACCAAATGGAGCGATGACTCCACACCGTAAATCTCTTTGTGGTCTGCAGAGCAATGAATATGGGAGGGGGCCTCTGCCTCTACCACCAGTTCTTGAAAATAGAATCATTGCTTTTGGGTTTTTCCCCTCAATCTGTACAGTGACCCGGCCATTTAAGAAATTTTGGTTGGGAGCCCTGACCCCAAACGATTCTGCAGTTATTTCCCCCCACGGTCTGCTGCAGCCCACGTCGGCATGACATATACCTGCAGCCAGAGGCGCCTTTGTGGGTTTGTGCCTCTCTGGTTTGTGCCCATTCTTGGCAGGGTTTTCCTCCCCTGTGGTGCCCAGCTCTGGGAGAGATGTGCCATTTAAGGGTGAGGAAGCCGCAGCCCTCCGGGCCGTGTGGGAATGCTGGGGGAGAAAGGGCTCCTGCACCCCCGTGTCCCCTTGCACCCTCCCCACTGCTTCCTGCACCAGTGTCGTACCCCAAACCAGAAACCGGTGCTGCCCGGTGGGAGCCAGGCAGGAGGCAAAGGGCTGGGTGAGGAGGGCTGAGACCTCCCGAGGAAAGGCAGAGCAGCAGAGAAATTATCTCACCAGAAATGGTCTGCTCCCAGGCAGTAAATCACAGGTCGTGCGGCAGCCCACCAGTGAGCCAGTAGCTGTCTGCTACCTGCTTTGCTTTTGTTTATCCTTATCTGCAGCTTGCTTCGGCGTGGAGAGCAGCGATAAGTGAACGCTGCAGGTAACGCGGTTGCTGAAGCTTTTATTCTCTGACATCAAGTCTCAGTTGTAAATACCAATAATGATTGCTTTTTGCTGGGTTTGCCTTCAAAATCAACATCCTTGCAGGTGAACAGCAAGCCTGATTATATTTCTTGGCTTACCAGAGATAAGTCGACCTGGTCAATAATAACATATACTGCTCACACTGCATTTTAATCTTTTCGTACTTAGAAATTCAAGAGCCTGTAGGCTTCATTAGTTTAAGTTCTCATAATGTCTTTGAAACCAACAGAGTTTCATGAATGTAGATTATCTAAAAATCTTTGTCTTGTTACTAATCATGCATTATTTTGCATAGAGTAGGGTAAAATTACAGGTGAACCATTGAAGTGAGCATTTGGCAGCGCTGAAGCTCCTTGGTCCTGGGCTGGCTTTCCTTCCCCACCATCCCCCAGGTAGGACAGAGGCAGGTCTGTACGTACAGGGGCGTTTGGTCCCTGTCTTGCTGGGAGGGGAAGCGGGGGCACCTCCTTTTCTGTCATGCTGGAGTGTGTGCCTTTTCCACTTCGGGAGGGGCGCGCGGGGCATCTCTGCTGGCTGGGGCAGCTGCCAGCGGGGCCCGAGCTTTGCTGTGTCCAGGCACAAACCCAGCTGCAGCATCACCCATGGGCGCTGCCACTTTTTGGCCAGCACCTCCACCCCTGCTGGTCCCTGAATGCACGTGGAAAGGTACCACAGCCACTGCCTCCGTGGCTCCTTCCCACTCCACATGAGCAAATCTACAGCTACCATAGCCTGGTTTTGCTTTGAGAAAGGGGAAATGTATTCCTTTCTTGCAGGTCTTCCTCTGAGGAACCTCCCCTGCCTCCCCCGCAGGGTTTTGGAAATGTGCAGAGCAGTTTTCCACTGTTTGGCAGATCTCGTTGCTGTGGGTGTGCTTGTGCAGGCAGACCATTACCGAGGCTGATCGAATTCCCATTATCTGGATCTCTTAATCCTTTGGATATTATTCTTGGCTACATTCAAGTTTTATCATTATGCCCCTTTTCATCCTTAAAGGTTTAATTGAAAAAGTCTTCAGCTAATTTCTGTGTGGTTCTTTTTGAAGCAGTCTTACTGCTTTAAGTACTGGCAAGGGAGCTGATTTTTTTTTCTCTGGGAAAATCTCATTAAGGCTTCAGCATTCCAGTCTGGAAGAGGTTTCTGACGTTGGCCCTTTCACCCGCACTGCACCAATGGGAGCCTGTGGGATCTGAAAATCAGTGCTGTCCCCTTTCCTTTGTCACCTCAAACTTGCCATGGGACGTATAGTCACGAGCCACAGCTGAGCTGGCAGAGGGGAAAGTCTCTGGGCATCCAGGCCTGGGGGGTGTGGATGTCAGATACAGGCACCGTCTTGAGCGAGCGCAGGCTTAGCAAAGCTTGGCTGGGGGGGGCAGCTGCAGCCTCTGGCAGGGGTTCAGCTTACTGACTTGGGCTGCTTTTATGGGACAGCGGGGAGCACCTTGCTGATAATATTTCAGATCGCCTTTAAAGATCTTGTGGACCTGCCCAGAGCAAACGGTGCAGTACAAGCCTTTCTTTCTTGAAAGAAGCTAACCAATTTTAACTTGGGGGTTTTAGTCGAGAAAAATCAGATTTTGACAGTTGCTTGGCATGAAATGTGTCAACTCGTATAATTAATTAAACCTTCATAACATTTTAAACAAAATTTTAAAGCTTAAACACTGAAAGTATGAGGACACGTGGTGCTGCAAATCGACCCCGGGCAGAATGCCCACCAAGAAACGGTGCTTACAAACCCTCAGGTGTGCCCAGCTCTGCAGCGGAGGTGCCAGGACTGGGTGCTGCGCGGTGCTCCTGTGGGGCTCTCCGAGGTGGGAATACCATGTGCGAGCAAAATATCCGTCTCCTCCTCCTTGGGGTGGCGGGGACACCCCCGAGAGTGTGTGCAGGGTATCTGACCGCTCTGCGCTTTTGCCGTGCGCCATCTCCCAGAAAATCAGCTGCTGGGCTTGTGCCCCTCCTGCCATGCCTCTAATAACATTTCGGTCTCGCAGTTTACTTGCATCAATTCCTTAGTTTTATTTTCCGTGAGCAAACAAACAAAAATTCCTGTAGCCCTTGTCTGTCAAAAATAACCCTTCCCGTTTAAATTATTGTCACAAATGCCTTTATCATTTAAATTGCTATTTGTCTGACTTTCAAATACAAGCAATTAAAAGCTTGTATTATGCAGGAGCGGGGCAGGGACCGTGCCCCTGTGCTGGGC